>JAKTSS010000116.1:0-32432 GCA_030580355.1 Debaryomycetaceae sp. yHKB357 | reverse complement strand
GACCCAGCGCCGCCTCCGCCCTGCCGGCCCCAGCGCCGCCGCCGCCCACCATCAATGGCCAAAAACTTCCCCCCATCCACAGCATGTTTGCCCACCCCGCCCCGCAGCCAAAGGCCGACCGCGCCCCGCCGCTGATCGCCGGCCAGGTCCTGGACCTGGCGTCCGCCCAACCGTTCTCAAGCGCCGCGTCAGAGGCCCCCTTTTAACGGGAGATACCCAGCATTGTCCTTCTAGACTTGATTTTTTTCCTTCTTTCTTCCATATATACCGCTAATGCTCGCCAGAGCCTGTTGAAGTTTCGAATCATTACTGTTCTTATTTGTAGGTTCTCGCCGTTTCGCTGTTTATGGAGGTGACCATGTATTTAATTCGCGACACTTCCTGCGGTCTTGCCACCTGTTCTCTAATTCCTAGCCGAGGTGTTTCACCTCTAGGCGGACTTTTAAGCTTTGTCACAAAGAAGGCGCATTAGGGCACACATGACGTCCGCAGTGTATTGTGAGGAAGCGGCTCATCCCACAAAGGAAAGGTGTCTCGATAACTTGTGCAGCAAATACTTGTTCAATGTCAAAGTCACTTTGTGAATAATAGGTAATTGCTGCATATGATATACTTCAAAACCTATAAATGCCCGTCATCGTTATATTAAAGACCCACAGCCCACTCAGACAGATCTCTCTCTCTCTTTTCTTCCACACAGAATGGTTCACATCACTCCTGAACATTCGCAATCTTCGTTTTATATTGATCGTGAATCACACCATTGAACGCCCTGAACATTCGACAAAGGCATAGGACTCACAAGCTCTCAAGTTTTGGCAGGCTTTCTAATCACAACTGTCGTTCACAAGACCAATACACTTGCCGTTTTTCATTAAATGTGACATCTTCATGAACCGGCCAAATGTTATAATGGGCCTGATTTCATCAACTCTTGAACAACATATCACACGAGTTGAGATCGTGGTCACTGATTTATCCAAATCGCCTTGGATGTTTATTGAAGCTTTAAAGAGATAGTCGTAGATACTCTTTGCAGCTGCGGTTGGGTCTTGATTATCTTGAAAATGACAGTGAGTAAGAGACAGTGGAATACCCACGTGAAATAAGAAGGCACCGGAGAAGGTGGCACACTCTCTGGAAACACGAGATCTTCTTTCTATAGACTCCCTCTGACCCGTTGACATCACTAACGGAACACATGCAATCCGCCTATTGTCGTTTAGCCGCGACAAGACATCTTGAATCGGGCAGGACATCGACGACCCACCGATATGCGCTGCTGAGTTAAGCGGGCTCTAAAATGGTTCATGGCGAAGCACTACCAATTGATCGGACATCCTACACATCTTTCGGGTCAAAAATATACCCAGGCCTAGTATCGCATTCGAGCGGAAGGTAGTGAGATCAATCCGAGGCAGAACTTGAAATTACAGCCAGAGTGAATATCAAGATTCAGTATAAATATCAAGACTCAGTCCAGATGGGTCGAGGGCTTTGTAACGTTTCTCCCTTCTCATCAGAAAGCTCGTGTTTTCGAGCATCATCCTTGTGACGTGGTAGTTTGTAAAGACACTATCCTTGTGACGTGATAATTTGTCATGACACTATCCTTGTGACGTGATAATTTATCAAGACACTATCTTTGCGACTAGCCATCGCCTCTTTTCTCAGGTGGTTGATCGCATGTATGGTGTTAATTGTCTCGTGTGGGCAATGCTATTATTCGTTTGCTCGTATGGGGTATCAGTCCCCCGTGTGGAACGATTTCTCGTGGAAAAGATTCATTTCCACCACTTTATCTTGCGTGAGACATTTTCGCATAGAGGGCATCCCTTCTAGTGCAGAGCATCCTAAAGTAGTCAGTTCGCATATGACGCGAGAATTGCTAGGCTAGCTTTCGCGAAGGGCTTCCACTTGCAGGACGAAAACAAATTGCTTGTATAGTGGCAAGAGGACCAAATCCAATTCGTCCAATTGCTTTTGCGAGAGGATAGCCGCATCGGCCAAGCGCTGCGTCTTCTCCACAAACTGATGATACTGGGCGTAGACGTTAGTTGCCGCATCGCTATACTCGTCTATCGCTTGACGGCTGGCAGATTCCAGGGGCGCGAGACGCGCCGTGCGCAATCGCGGAAGGATATCCTGGGCAAACACCTCCTCATAGTTGCGAATGAGCAGGACCCATTCGCGATTTTCGCGTTCACGTAGTGTGAGCCGCTGCTTAAGCTGTTCAATGTCACTGGCGATAGTTTCGATGCTAGATTCATTCTGCGGAGGCACATTTGCGATCCCGAACTTTGTTGTGAGCAAATGCCGCAATGCGCGAGCACCTGGAGCCAGCATGGGACCAGCATCGATCCCGTTGCTGGTTGGATCCATGAGAAGAGAATCGGCAGCAGGCTCCACAGACGTGGTACCTTTACCTTCAGCAGGTTCCACAGACATAGTACCTTTACCTTCAGCAGGTTCCACAGACATAGTACCTTCACTTTCAGCAGGTTCAATAGACGTAGTACCTTCACTTTCAGCAGATTCGGCAGACGTAGTAACATTCATTTCAGCCGGTTCCGCAGACGAAGTACCTTTCACAGCAGGTTCAACAGACGTAACTTTCACAGCAGCTTCCAGAGTGATACTCTCCTTCTCAACAGGCTCTGCTGTATTAGAAACATCCTTATCTGCACAGAGTTCCACACGCCGAACAACACCTTTATTTGAAGTAGATTCTGTAAGAGCATTGGCGTCACTGGCACCGGGTCCCATGTGCACAATCGAAGCCTCACCTACTGAGCTATCAGTGGCCACAGGACTCTGGGGCTGGCCGGCACCCCAATCGCAAGACTCAATCTGCGGATAGTCAACGAGGGTATCGACGATGTGCACGAGGCTATTGATGCGCGCCTGGTTTCGATCTAGTTCGGCCGTCATTTCGGCGATGACCTCACTGAGGTAGGACACGTTCTCCGAGTAGAGCCGAGACATGGCGAGAGTTGGCCAGCGCGTCCGAGCTCCGCGGTAAACCAGTAGGAATCGATACTTTGAACGCGAAAAATAGACCTCGGTAATTAGTCAGGGCGGGACGAGGCCGTATTTCCAGCTACAACGGCTAAAGGTTGGGCGAATGAAGGTATTATATACGAGAACTATACATGCAAGAAGCTTCCCGCTTCCCTTTTGAAGGTCAGTTGTTTTTTTTTATTAATGACTCATGCCATGAAAATGGTTCATATCCCTCGGGAGTTTCCAACACGGATGCACACTTGCGCGTCTTCCCGAGCGATCCACTTGATTAGGGGAAGAGAGTAGGCGCGCACGGAATTGATATGCTGTTTTGGACCAAAAAGTGTGGCATTCATGCGAGATGGCTGCAAAACAAGCGTCTCAGGGGGAGAAAATGGGCATCGCAGCCTCTTTCAAATTACGACAGCTGCTGCTGCAACTGGGCCTGTTTCCGCTCCTGCTTGCCCTTTTTCATGACCTGGCGCAACGCTGCGTCGTCCAACGGATCGAGCAACTCAAAGGAGCAGAGCAACTCTTCCGAGACGCTCATGACGGCGCCCCAATTGTCAAACTCGCCGCAATAGTTGGGCGCTGAGAAAACCGTGACCAACGTGCGGTCATTAAAGAATTCGTAGCCGTCCTCCACGACCATATGGGCGCGGCACACCAAGTCAAAGCCGAATTTCGACAAGAACTTGTTGATGGACACTTTGGAAAACACATACGAGACGCCGCGCTCATTATCCTCCCACTCGTTAAAGGTGTCGGCGGGGTCCAGCCAGAGCAAGTCGTTGAGCAAGCCGAAATCGGGCACGTCGGTGGGCCGGGCAATGTTGCGGATCTCGTCCAACAGGTTGAGCACGGGGGACAAGCCGCCGTGCACGCAAAAGATGCGGCCCGCGACGATAGCGGCGAGCGGCAAGGTGTTGAAGGTGTCGATGAACAACTTCCAGGTCTTGACGTTGATGCGGCGCTTGCACTCATCGTAGAAGCCATATACCCTGGTGACGTTGGCGCATTCGTGGTTGCCGCGCAAGAGGAAAAAGTTTTCGGGGTACTTGATCTTGTAGCAGAGGAGAAGCAAGATGGTTTCCAACGACTGCTTCCCGCGGTCGACATAGTCGCCCAAGAAGAGGTAGTTTGTGGAGGGCGGGAAGCCGCATTTTGTGAAGATGCGGATCAAGTCGCTGAATTGGCCGTGGACGTCGCCCACGACCTTGACGGGGGGCGATAGTTCGAGAAGGCTGGGCTGGGATAGCAAGACCTGACGCGCACGGGCGCATATGGCCAGGATCTCTGCGCTCTTGAGACACACGTGCTTTGTGCGTTTCCCGCTATAGCCGGCGTCGAGCAATTGCTGGATGCAGAGCTCAATATCGATGGGTAGCAGCTGGGGCAGGGAGTCCGAGGCGAATATGTGAGCGGAGGCGGCGGCGGCGCTGCCAGAGCGGGACGTTTTAAAGGGGGAGGCGTGCGACGACAGAGCCGAGGTGGTACGGGAAAGCGCGGATGCGGCATCTGGGCCAGCCAAAGAGCCGGAATTGCTGCCGGAGCGGGAGAGGGGGGCGTCGAGTTTGAGATCAGCGCTGGAAATGCTGCGAATGCTGCGGCTCTCGCTATTCGACCTGGAGTGGGCGGGGTGATTGTCGGGAGAAGGAGGCGAAGTGGTCGGGGACAGGGCGTTAGCAATGCTTGTTTTCAGGAGGATGCCCGATAGGCCCGGAGACGTGGAGAAGGAGGTATCGTTTGTGTGCCTGCGAATCAAGATGGGGTCCTTGGGGGAGTGCTGGACCATGGAGGGAGGTAGATTGACCAGAGAGTTGAAGGAGGCAGTGGAGATGTTGGAGGTGCTGCCAGCGCGGGAGATATTTGGGCGGGAGGGGGTATGCAAGTGAGCCGAGTCCGCTTGCGAGTCAAAGTGGGAGGCGGAGGAGTTTTTGCGGGATAAGGGGAGGGGAGACTTTAGGGACGAGGAGGAAGTCTGGGTGTCGTCTCTGGAGCGTCTAGATCTGATGCTGCGCAGGGAGCGAGCGGAGTTGGCGGTGTCCGAGCGCAGCAAGGGATATCCGCGCAGATCATGTTTCGAGGAGGAATTACCCATTGGAAGTAGCGAGCAAGAGTAACGAGGGAAGAGTAACGATAGAAGCGGGAGAAGAGAGAGAAGAGTAGGGTAGAGAAGAGAGAGAAGAGGACCGGGGTGAATTCGTCGGAGGCGAGACGAGATGGATGGAGGTCAGTGCAGTCGTGGGTACAGTGTGAAGTATGGCGGCAGGGTATCGCAGCGGCAGCTAGTAGTGACACAAGTAGTCGCAGTAGTAGCACTAGCAGTAAAGTCGGCTCGGTTATGGCCTCGTTTTTTTTCTACTGCTCAAGGCGTAATGCGTATATGCAGGTGGCGAGGGTCTTATCAGATCACGTGATACGATAAGATGCCGAGAGCTGTTTTACGGTTGTGCTACGGATTATCAGGGTATTGAGGAGTATTGAGGAGTATCACTAATACGGAGTATACTGAGTATTGAGAAGTATCACGGAGTATACTGAGTGTTGAGGAGTATCACGGAGTACACCGAGTGTTGAGGAGTATCACGGATTACCAGAGTACTGAGGAGTTCTTAATACGGTGTATAATAAGTATTGTTACGAATCAACCATGACAGTCACTCCTCATCAAGCTCTCAAACTTGAACTTTTTTACCCTGGCATCTCAAATGTGAACCCATCAAGATGCACATGCTTGGTCATTCCCGGCAATATCTGCATTGTCGACTCTCCAGCCCCACACACGCTCCAGTGACGAAGCAAAGTGGCGAATCTTCCGTATTGGTCAACCGCAAGTTGTGACACTTTCAAACCTTTGGATTTACCAGGAACCGCGTCACGTCCTCATGAATCTACGCTGCGACATCACATTATTCTATATAGTCGGGCTAGAAACAGGATCAGCAGAACTTCAAGCGTACCTTCCGAACGTGATCCACGTGCTTCCGCTCATATGGCGGTAACTCCCGCTCATATGCCGCATGCGGTAATACCTCCCGCCGTGCCGCCTCCATCGCATCGGGAATCAACCCATGCGCTCACGTGATAATATATCGCTATAAAAGTACCCCGCACATTCCCGTACTCCTCCATCGCTCGTCACCCCGCCCCACCAAAAATCATCACCAGATGGCCAGCAATGCTCCATCCTTCTCTAGATACCAGCCATGAATCAGCCACATCATCGTCCGACCCCTCCGCATCTCTAAAGACCGATCAATCCGCTCATACCCCCTCATCCTTTTCCATCCCTTCACACTTGGACATTAGTGTCGAACAGGTTTACTTGAAGGACTATCGCAGGGTCGCTCGTACACTTGCCATTGCGTTCGAGCACGATCCTTTCACCAACTACATCCTCAATACCTCTTCTCTCTCCCGCGAAAACACCCTGCCCGCGATCTACTCGAGGAAAAAATTGCATCTCTTTGACGCCTACTTTGCCTATGCCGTCTACGAAAACATGCGCTTGAACGGTCCCGTGTATGTCATCAAAGACAATACCACAGAGGCCTTGCTCAGCCAGTCCGGCGTGAAAACTTGTAACTTCCCCTACTTGGCAGCGCTGCTCTGGCTCCATATCTATGGCCCCGACATTGATTCGGAGTCGAGCTCAGACTCGGCTCTGGACGATGAAGATGCCCTCTTCGCACAATGCTCCTTGAACTTCAGGGGTAATATCCATCCCTCCTTTTTAAAGTTCCACTACTGGGCTATAAAGGCCAATTGCCGTTCCCGTATCGTCAAGGACAAATTGCCGTTTTTGGAAAAGATGCGCAACCATGTCTTGTGGGACACTCTTATAAACCGGAATCACGAACCCATAGATATCTGGTATTTGGCCGAAATCGCGACCCTTCCGGCGTTACGCGGCAAGGGCTTGGGCAAGATCTTGATCAAACATGTCATCGATGCCTGCATTTCGCCAGTGTCCCTGGCTGCTCGCTCGAGGCCGCATATTTACTTGGAAAGCTCCAATCCCCAAAACCGCGGCTTTTACGAGAAATTGCGTTTTCGTGTCGAGTGCAGCTTCAGCATTAAGCACAACTGTGTGCTTGACCCGGTTACCGCGTCGCGGCGTGACCCGTCAAACCTGCAGGTCATTATGGACTCTATGGTCTACTATCCGCCGCAAACACCCTACTAACTATCCTACCAGCGTCGTCGCTTGTTCTCACCTTCACCTTTGTGGGTAGACCCACCTGCCACTGGCCTGTGCATTCATTGCTGAACACACATTTTCGCTTAGTATATTGTGCCATAATAAGGCGCTCTTTCCCATCGATTATCTCGCGTAGTCGATGGGAAACAGCGCCCTTACTGTGGCCAGTATATTACGCCGAACGTGTGTGGCACAGGCCAGGGCTGGTGGTGACGCCCTCAATACTGGCTGCCTCATCTGTGATGGCTGCAAAAAAAGCAAGAAAAGATGTTGCAGAAAAGAAAGAAAATTATGCACTATTATTTCTTTTGCTTGCTCTGCATTTTGCCTATTTACTGGTATGCTCACTGCTATTGCATATCCACCAGGCAGTCCGGGTAAGAAAACGTGAAGCAAATTTGTTTTTGCAGCCACTCCGATTCCTGCTCTAGTGCATTTGCTTTGGTATCTGCGCGTTACCACGCCGTGGAGTTAGTGTGTAGCTAGTACCTTGACGTAGTAAAATTTTTACTTGGTCAAGTAGAGTGAGTGCTCCTACTTCTGAATAATGTAGGTGGTGCTTGCTCTCTGAAATTGCAGTGGGGTAAATGTTGAATAGGGTATAGATGTGATGAGCCGGGGCGGGAGACTCTTCTGTCATATGATCTAAGAATGTGATGGCTCGTTGATCTCCTTAACTGTAAAGGGAATCTGCTTTGAATCTATAACCCCGACCTGCCGCGAATTCCTTCCTGAAAGAATGTATGTATATCAACTTCGCAACTAGCTTTGAACAGGGTAAACTGACGACCTAAACTCATCAATTGCAACGCATTTATATCTTATAGTTGACTGATTATCGGTACATCTCTTTGATCGTGGGATTAATGCTGAACAAGTGGTGTTCATCGACACCTCAGGACGGCAATTTTTCGCACCCAAAATTTCGTGCCCCGCAAATCATCCTTTACCTTAAATGTTTCGATTGCCGCGAAATAAGATTGGACTAGTTACGTGTAGCCTTCCGCGCGTACGGCCATACTCCTCTTCACATTCTAAACCACCAGTAGACGAAAACGGACTCTACTTTGGCCAGTTCACCAAACAGGAGTACGATGAGGCGGCCGCCCACGTCAAATCCCAGATCGACGCCATGCACCAAAACATCGTGGGCACTAGCAATGTTCGCGACAGTATCGGCAAAAGACCGCAGTTCCCGCAGCGGGATCCGCGCGGCCCATCCGCGGTATCTCCTCAAAATATCAAAAACTTGTCAGACTTTTTCGCACAGACCATAAAGACCGGAGGGCCCATCTCGCTATCGGCGTACATGCGCCAATGCCTTACCCACCCGCAGTTCGGATACTATACAACGCGCGACCCGCTCGCTCGCAACACGGGTGACTTTATCACTTCCCCGGAAATATCGTCTGTTTTTGGCGAAATGATCGGGTTGTGGCTCTTTTCAACCTACACTGCGCAAAAATCGCCTCCCCGTATTCGCATCATAGAGTTTGGACCGGGACGCGGCACCTTGGTACACGATATGTTGAAAGTGTTCATCAAGCTCTACAAGCGGTCGCCCATTGACATCGAGATCAACTTGATTGAGGCGTCGCCAATTCTTCGTCAGGAGCAGTGGAAAATGCTCTGCTCTTCTCGCGAGACACCAGTTTTCCGCACCGACGAGAACGGTTTCCAATGCGCCACGTCAAAGTGGAACAATACGGTGCGGTGGCTAGACACCGAAAAAGACGTGGCCACGCTCGAGGCCGGAATTCCCAACTATGTCATCAGTCACGAATTCTTTGATGCCTTGCCCATCAAGGGATTCCAAAAGACTGAGCACGGATGGAGAGAGCTTCTTGTCGAGCACTCTCCCAGCGTCGTGAATACCCAGCCCAAGTTGCCGCCACCGGCAGCGCCTGAATCAGAACCTTGCGACCAGCGCCACCTCGAAACTGAGTTCCATCTCACGCTCGCCAACAAGGAAACGCCATCATCCATGATTCCAAAGCTTAATAAACGGTACGATTCTCTCCCCATGGGATCACGAATCGAGGTGTGCCCTGAGGCCGAGCTCTACATTCTGAAAATGGCGTCGTTACTAGATAACGAGCGCAGTCTCGGCGCCGTTCTCGTTATTGACTATGGTCTCGTCAATGCCATCCCTGAAAACTCGTTGCGCGGGATCTACCAACACCAGTTCGTTTCTCCCTTCTACAAACCGGGGCACGTAGACTTGTCGGCTGACGTTGACTTTGACTCGTTGATAGACGCTACACAGAAATCTGCCGCGAGCTTTGGACCTATTGACCAGGGCGACTGGCTCCACAATGCAGGTATCGGCTACCGAATTGACCAGCTCTTGAGGTCTCATTCGGAAGATGAGGGTCGCCAGGACGAGATATATAAGCTGTATCGTCGCTTAACTGACAAGGATGCTGACGGGATGGGCAAAATCTACAAATTCTTGTGCCTTATGCCGCTTAAATCTAAAGCGCCATTAGGGTTCCTAACCGGGAAAGAAGCATGAGGGCGTATACGTATAGTCCCAAATTCGCCCAAACCCTACTCATCGGATCCAAGCCGCCCTTACGGTTTCTAACCGGGAAAGAAGCATAAGGGCGTACACGCACAGCCCCAAATTTAACCGAATCCTGCCCACTGGATCGAGTAAGCGCGGAACGGTTCATCCAGCAGCAGTTGTTGGTCGACAATCACCAAGTTCTTTTTAACACCTGTGGCTAAGCGGCCGCCCACGACCAAATCGTTGGTAGAGGAGAAATTTAGCAGGACAATTGAGTAGGAGTGAAATTTGAGGGGATCGCCCGGGTACAAGACAAAGTCACCCCCAAACTTGAGTCCTGGGCTAATAAAGTAGCCTCTTTCCAGCAAGCTGCGGTATATATCGTAGTGCGCCTTAATCTTGCAAGTCCCGTTGCACTTTTTCTCAAAGTCTAGACATGCGGCCAAAAAGGTCTCAAACAGATACGACGTTTCGCCACCAGGTCCAGTCAGCCGCAAATTTGCCACGTCTAGATCAAGCAAGTAAAGACACTCGAATACCAGAAGCCGAAGCGGGATCGAAAGAAATACGTTTTGTTGTGGGTACGGCGGTAGGGTTCCGATGAGCACGCCCAAGACACGATATCGTTCTCTGAACAATTGGATGTGGTCTACATTGAACACAAGACCCAGCGGGAGCAGATTCGGGTCCCATACGACGCTTACCACGGGCTTCTCGTGCGATCCTGGGTCATTCGACATGGAGCGTGTCCCATCGGAAGGTATATACAGGAAACTTTTGAGTACGCTGAGATCTACTGCCAAGTGTATTCATTATATATTGAACTTTCCAAGATCATGAACCACCATTCCGGCAACGGCTGCAGAGGTTAAGGTGGCTACGAACCCTGTGAGAAGCGCAGAAACCACAAGAGACGTGATATCTTTCACTCGCGTGTTGTTTGTCAAGGGATTGAGGATTCCTAACGTTATACCCACTGAGCCGAAGTTGCTGAACCCACACAAGGCATATGTCGTCAAAAGCTTGGATCGCTTCGTCATACTGCTATATGTTGGATCGCTTAGCAAAAGGTGGTACGCCACAAAGTCATTCTGCACAAACTTTGTGGATATCAATGTCGACACCTTGAATATCTCGGCCCGCGGAGTACCCATCAAGAATGCAACAGGATAGAGTAGGTAGGAGAAGATAAGCTCCAAAGACAACTGCTCGATGTTCCAGAACTTTCCGAACCAGCTCAAGACTCCATTGATCAAGAATACAAGGGCAATGATGCACATGGTCTGCCCAATCATCGTGCCTGCAATGCGGATCGCGACTGTAGCGCCCTGCGAGAACGCCATCAACACGCTTTGTGGCTTATCGCAGTCATTTTCTTGCTCGTCTGGAATCTCAAATCTCCCGCATGAGAGCGGGGTTTCCGTTTCGGGGTACCGCAATTTGGATGTGGCAAGCAGCGCCGGAATCGACATGACACACGAAGACACGAGCGCCTCTGCATTCAAGCCCATTCCAATATATCCCACGAGCACTGCTCCCGATATAGTGCTAAACCCTGAGGCCATTATCTGGTGCAATTCGGCCTTTGTGAGGTAAGGGATCAAGTCCTTGATCAATACTGCCGATTCGCCCATCCCAATGAAGGGTGACGCGGCAGCGATAATGGCCTCGGCTCCAGACACTTGCATCAGCCAAAAGAAGAAGGCGGCGAACTTTTTGATGCCCCATTGCACCCACCCGTAATAACATCCAATGTGCACAAACGCCACAAAAAACACTACTGCCGGGATAACCGCAAAGAAAAACATGGGAAGGTTGGCCACGGAATCGTTCGTGAGGAACGCCACTCCGTTCTTGGCGAATCCCAATAATCCTCTCGCCAATAACAGAATAAAATTGAAAATGTCGTACCCGGCTTTTGAACGCAACACAAACAAGGCAATCACAAACTGCAAAAGGTATCCTTTGATTACCGTGCTCCACTGTATTTTGGATCGATTGGCCGAGGTGGCGTATAAGACCAATATCGATACCAAGCATCCCAAGAAGGAGATGGCTCGGTCACGGCGCATTGAGAATTCGCTTTCCGAAGTGACAAAAGTTCCAAGCACTACTACAGCTAGTGCAATGCTAGTACCGACAACGAATCGCTGGTACCGCTGCGGTAAAATCCGCTCGTAAATCACCGTTACCACTTTCTCCCAGGCGTGCGAAACGTGACGCATCAGCCACAGCAAGACGCGACAGTGCAATGTGATTAGGCGCACCATGATCATGCCCCATATAATGGTGGGAATGAGCCATTGAGGTCTATGTCTAGGCTGGACAATTATAGACAACCACCATGCCGTGAAAAAAGTGCCAACCAATAAATGGATCCAGAGCTTTGAGTAAGCGGAGCGCCGCGTCAAGCGTCGCATAAAAGACACGGACTCCTTACTGTCGCGATTCAGCTCAAGATCGAGCTGCGACGATGATACTTGTTTGGCCTCCAATACAGTAGCCTTTTCCTTGAGCGATGCGTTCGGCGAAACATTGTCTTGAGTCATGGTGGAGTTGGAAGAGGACTACCACGCAGCTGACCTGCGGGGATGCTACGAGATTATATAAAAGATGTGGGCATCGCAGTCTTTTGCAAATCATGCTTGAATAAAAAAATACTCATTGGGCCGGAATACAAAAACCAAATCATCATGCGATGAGCGCGAAGCTCTTTGTTTCGATTATTTTTTTCTGGAGCTGCACCTTCCCCGTGCAAGACAATATTGTTTTACTGATAACGAACCAGGCGAATGCACTAAAGCCTCGATTGGCTTGGCGGTCCTGCCTGATCTGGACCAGACAAACCATAAAGCCGACGGTTACCACGGCAATATCGATATTTTACATTATAACTCTCACTTCATCGCACGTGGCCCTACCTCCCTAGCATTGGGTGATGACCAAGTGACTCGCGGGAATGCCATCACGGGTGATACCATGCCTCTTATCAGTTCAGGCTCGATTTATCAGAAATATGCCGTGTGAACGCCTCGTGAACCTCGGGAAAAGCACTATCGCGCAAGGTCCAATGCCGATATTTTTTTGTTGGTTCAGGGTCGTATGATGTGTTTCTGAAGCTAGAATGGTTTTGCGATGCGTTGGGCTCTGTTGCGTCTCGGAATATTGTGAAGCGAATCCAAATTTGTGGAAAGGGCGTAATCAATAGAAAGTTTACGCACATATTACAAACACGCTGGTATCATACTAGCCAATTCCATTTGCTGATGCCACTAAAAGTCATTGGCGGGTCCAGCGTAGAGTGTTCTCCGTAACAAAGACAATAATGCTTGAATAGCATGATAATCTCCTCCACCTCGTCAATCATTTCCAACGACCCGATACGGGCCACATCTTGAGACTCTAGCCACGCCTTTTCCGGACTGGTACTCGGCGCGTCATATCCGCTAGCATGACAAATATCAACGAGTCTAACACCTGATAGACCGCATCGTTCGCGCAAAAACTCCTGCCGCGAAGTAAGGTCAGGATACTCCGTGAACAAGGGCAAAATGATCCCCCTACTTTGTAAATTGCGCACCATGGTAGTGCCGAAAGCGTCATTAAGTGCCATAGGCTCATAAATCAAAAAACAAACGAAGTCATGACACGTTTTCTTCCAAAAGGAGATCAAATTTGCATTTTCCTGCGACAGTAGGTAGCACAAGGTGCATTCACTGAGTATAAGAGTAGGAAGAGTAGGATCAATATATGACAAAGCCTCCTTGCTATTCATGAGTTCGCGCAAGTCTTGACCGACCAAGTGGTAGTTTTCAGTATGAATATTTGGATCTAGTTGGTTCCAGTGGTCTCGATCACTAATTTCCGGAACCGTTTCTGAGAACCCCACGATTTTGCGAAGTTCTGGATCGTGCGCGATAGCTAGTTTCTTTATGCGTGCAGAGTCTGGAAAGTCGATTTCGACGTAAACTTTTGCGGGGTACCTTTGCAAGACGCGATACGCCCGCGTGTCGGAACCCCCACCGAGCGACACGATCTGGCACCGCTCAAACAGCGTTGCAAACTCGTCAATCACCGCGTCGATGATACGAGTACGAATGTAAGTTCCTTTGTTTATGAGTGGCAATTTGCGTTCGCCAAAGGAGGCACGGAAAACGCGCGAGGCCAGCATGTTTGTGTAGCCCGCACAGTACTGGAGGTTAGCGCGGTACGAGCGCTTTAGAGCGTCAATGTGCGTATCTGGCGGGTCAAAGTAGCCTTGCTGATTCGCGCTGTGGCGACACGATAGGGCATCCAAGTCTGTTGCTCTCACGATCTTGTCGTGTTTCTGCAGCGGTGAAAGCATGAAATTACTACTGGTGCACACTACGAATGCCCGATCTGTGAAAAAAAATTACAGCCTCAAATGCTCTTACGCCGTGCGATAATCCACCAGTTATCGCGTTCATACCCAGTGTCGACGATGTCACACATTTCCGTTCCAAGAGCATCGTCGTCAAGTTCGCCCTTGCGGTAGAGGTGGTAGTATCTGTACTTTGTAGTTGGCTCCGAGTCTGCAGCACATTTCGGTTCTGTGGCAGAGTCATTCTCTGGAGAATTTGATTCCTGTTTCTGTAGCCTTGTCCCCTCCGTTTTGGGTTTCTTCTCTCTGGGCTGTTGTAGCACCCACGGAACTAGAACGTCCTGCTCATCTCCTTCCTTATACCCTCTCCGCGACGATTCCTGCTCCAATGCCCAGCAGTATATCAACGCCTCAGCACCGGGCTTGAGCTTGGACAAGATATGAGCGATGGCGTCGCGCCGGCGCTGTGGCGTGGAGAAGTGGTGGATGACCGCTATGGAGATGGCAAAGTCAAACTTATTGGGAGGGTGTGGCAAACAGAGCCCATCGGCGACTCCCAAATTGTAAGCCCGGTTTATAGTACGGGCGCACTCCACTAATCCCAGAGATCTATCGGTCCCGATGATGTACACTTGTGGGTTCACGCTCAAGTATTTCCCGTTGCCGCACCCTACATCGATCCCAATGGAGCCTGGCGAGCGGGACTTGAGGAACTGTTCCACAATTGGCCATGGCTTGTAGCGGGTCAGGCTAAAGTGCGGAGCGATTTCATTGTAGACATTGTGCACATAGTTATCTTCTTGTTCCTCGGGATCTAGTGATCTGTCGATTGATAACGATTTTACGCGGGACATTTTCAAGTGATTGGTTTGGCAGTATGATATGGAACGTCAATTTCGCGATGAGCACCTGCTCTTTCCCAATATTGTTTACAATGTCTCGCGTTCCTAGCGCCCAGTTCTTGAATTAATCGGGATGATGTGCCTGATACCACACAACTTGACTTATGCACCCCTAGGAAAAGTCTCTCCTTTCTTACAAAATGCTTTTCATTACAAACGTCACTGGTGACTATGATGTCCAAATGGGTGCAGGCGCAACAATCTACCTGAGATTAGAAACCTAGAGTTTCAAAATGAAATAACTCTACAGTACAGGGTAACGTACGGCTGATTCGATCGGGCAAGTCGCTTGCTTTGCTTCGAAGCGGCCTCTCGCCCACACCACTCTTTGGGGCCGATCCAGGATCTAATTTTTTTTCTTCCGGGGTTGCGTGACACCGATTGCTACCGTCACCAGGAACAACTATCATGGCATTGGGGACCCGCATCTTCCTCCTTGTCACCACCATTGCCGTGCTATTCTCGCAGAAGTATGATTGGGGAAAATCTCCTTTCAATTTCTCCAAGGTGTTTGCTCCCGAACCCCCGACAGTCGAGGTGCAACTTTGGTTTTCCGACAGGGGTTTCAGGTTCCCAGATCTAGCCGAGGCCACCCAGATCCAGGTCGATCACGAGGTCTCGAGGCTTGGTCATGCTCAGCACGTTAAAATTAAGGTGGTGGATAAGATGCACGATCCGCCCGTCGAGGATCGTGGCTGGGAAGCTTTCACCGCCGATATGCCCAAAGACAAGTATACGGTAGCCCTTCAATTGAGCGGCGAACGCGGCCTATTCATCGAGACAGAGGCCAAGACTGCATGGGTGCGCTATGCCATGAAAGATATTCACTCCAACGATTTACCATTCTTCACTACCCAGGCAATCGTGTCGCACCTTTTGGTACCTCTATTCAAAGATATAAAAGAGGGCAAAGTGCCGCCGGACGGAAACGTAGCTACACAGCGACAGACAGCGTGAATTGAAGCTGTTCACTGATGCGACAAGATATGCCTGAAGGATCTGTAGGAGTGACGAGACCGCCTGCCGTTTGTCTTGAGATTCCGTTGTAACAATATGATGCAAATGACGTGCTATTGCAGCCAGTTGGTGACAAAAGATCTCCTAGTGTCAGGAGATAGCGATATGAGTCTAATGTACACTAAAAATGTATGAGTTTGCAGTATCACAGACCTCCGGGTTCAAGATAGTTACTAGTCGTGGATGGTTCACAGACGTCAAAAGCAAATGCTGAAGATATTGCCCTCATGCGAGGATACTGATGAATATCGACAAGAGTAGTAATACGATTTCAAGTTCAGAGGCACATGCTTGGATCAATAGAGCGCTTGTCTTATACACATAATAGTCATGTCTGTGGCACATTCATTTCAACAGTTTCGGCCAGATAGATTCGGCCGATGGATGAAACCAGGCATAACCAATCCAGTATGCTCAATATGAGACTCTCACTTTGTTAGACCTTACGTGACAGGACGTGGCTGGTTGACCAGCTAGATGCGGCCTCGTGAAAACCAGATCAACGAGATACTAACGAGCCCTCAAGCCTCATAGACACAATGATCTACCAAAAATTCTACGCGTCCAATGTTCAACAGAAGACGTACGTGTATCATAGCTTGGGAAGGTCAAGTTGAAAATGAGTGATCGATCGGGCAGTAAGGATTGGCTGCGAAATTCTGTTGAAGATCGCGGTAATTTGTCTTCTGCCCGGAATGAGGTAGTGAATACCATTTTTGAACAGTGCTATTTGAGTCAAATAGTCTCTCTACATTTCAACGGTGACTCGGGGTATGTAGTCATCCGAAGTGGGTGTCGGATGTGTTGAAAGTGACTGCGATCTCCCCCAGACCCTCAGAATCCTGCACATCACCCCGACTCGAATCATCACCGACCTTACCATTAGGCACTAATCTTACTGTACCACGATCCGACCCTCTTGCTCTTTGATCGAGTTCAGTCGATACGCTTTGTATTTGTGAGCTCAGAATAGGAGGTAAATCTTGAAAAATCTGATTGATCTTCTGTCGACTGAAGCAGCTCTCAACCTCATCCTCTCCCTGTGATCGCCTGTACGCTCGGAATGTCAGACCGTGATACTCCAGCAAGCTCTGATTCTGACCTGGACCGCGAAGTGCTTCTACATCCGCTTGACGAGGCCCTCATCCAGCGCGTATTGCATCCCCAACCCCCTCACGCTCAATCCGATCACACTTCGCCACAGTCGGACCCGGAGTCCGACTCTGAGTCTGATTGGTCCGATGTGGACGATCCTGCGCTCGTGGAGAAGTACCGGTCCTTAAAACGTCTGATGCAGAACGATGACCTTGACGAGGAGGAACAAAAACGAATCTTGATTGCCTCCTTTACTGAAGACCAGATGGAGCGCTTTGAAGCCTATCGCCGCATGACCGTCAACAAGCCAGGCGTGAAACGTATCTGCATGAGCGTACTTGGTCACTCTATCCCACAGAATGTGTCTATTGTTTTAGCAGGTATCTCCAAACTGTTCTTGGGCGAGATCATTACCCGTGCCATGGACATACAACAACGCAATTACCGGGCAAAGTTCTTGATGGACGTGGCTGCTGCGCGAGACGCCAAACGACGAGGCGAGGAGCCCATGAGACTAAAATTCGACGGCGACTCGGTCAATCCGTTGCTGCTGGACCATATCTTGGAGGCGTGGCGCCTATACAAAATGGAGAACAGCAGCGACCTTGGCTCGCAGTATCGTCGTCGTGATGAAGGCGATAGCGGGATCTTTCGATAGATAATGGAAGCTAACCAACTCTAGTCCCCAAATGCTCGTGGGATGGATTACATTGATGTCTCGGAAAGAGGCTCACACACTACAGGTGCCGCTATTGATGTCGGGCGGGGATTATGATGTCGGGCGAGGATTATGATGTCCATCGCGTGACAACAGGACTGAGTCTTGAATCGTGATTTTGCAGGGCACAGATCAGTGGAAAGGACAACTGAGACAGCTGCATGTGTAAGGTGCAAGCAGACTCAACCTTCGACTACTGCAAAATATACCAATCTACGAGCCGCACGCGAGACGATCCTCGAGATAAATCGCAGAACCAAGTACCCAGCGAGCAGTGTTGCACCCACGCGTCCACACAAGATAACTACATTTCCCACCAGCATCACAATAGAAATACAATACCTAATTGCAGTGAATAAATATATAGCAATGGGATACATAAAGCTTCTCTTCTCTAGTGGGTGGATCAGTATAACGAAAAGCGGCCAAATTTTGCCGGCGGGTCCACCGGATCTAGAACTTCTGGTCCCACGACTGCAACTTCATGGTGCCGTTCTCCTGGTAGTTGAGGTGCATCTTGAACGCCTCGCGCAAGTTGTGGGGCTGGTGCAACCACTTGTTTTTCTGCGCGTAGAACAGGGCGCGCTCAAAGTAGTCGGTCAACTGGTCGCGGTACTCGGGGTGCGCGCACTTGTTGATGATCTCGATGGCGCGCTCCTTGGGGGACATGCCGCGCACATCGGCCAAGCCCTGCTCCGTGACGACAATGTCCAAGTCGTGCTCGGTGTGGTCCACGTGCGGGGCCATGGGCACGATGCAGGAGACACCGTTGGGGTCCACCTTGCTGGGACGGGCCAGCGGGGTGTGCATGATGGACAATTTGGCGTTACGCAAAAAGTCGCCGGACCCGCCCAAACCGTTGAGCATGCGGGAGCCCATGACGTTGGTGGAGTTTGCGTGAGCGTAGATGTCGACCTCGACCGGGGTGTTCATGGCGATGACACCCAAGCGGCGAATGATCTCGGGCGAGTTGCTGACGACCTGCGAGCGCAAGCACAACTTTTTGCTATAGTCGTCCCAGTTCTCGTAGAAGCGGCGGAATCCGTCTTCCGTCAAGCGGACCGAGGTGGCGGTCGCAAAGTCGACCGATCCCGATTCGAACAAATCGAGGAACGAGTCCTGCAACACTTCGGTCCACACCGTCATATTCTTGAACTTTGAGGCCGAGAGGCCTTCGACGACCGCGTTGGCAATGTTGCCGATTCCGGACTGCAAGGGGTGCAAATTCTCGGGCAAACGGCCGACCTTGACCTCGTGCTCCAAGAACTCGATCAAATGGTTCGCGATACCCTGGGAAGTGGCGTCGGACTTTGTGTTGGGAGGCACCTTGTCGCCCTCGGTGGTCTCAACGATGGCCACCACCTTGGAGGGGTCTACGGGGATAGCGGTACGGCCCACACGGAACGCGGAGCTGGTGTGCGGGTACGGAGGGCGGTGAGGGGGGTTTACGGGGAGATCGATGTCGTGGAGGCCCTCGAAACTGGGGGTCTTGGTGTTGACCTCGATAATGATGTTATCCGAGACGGAGATCATCTCGGGAGACGCACCGACTGCCGGGCCCGGAACGATGGAGCCATCCTCGGTGATGGCAGTAGCCTCGATAATGGTATAGTCGAGGGAGTTTCTTTCCTTCTCACGGGTGTAGAAGCCATACGTCAAGTCCTGCGGAAACATGGAGAGATGTTTGTCGAAGAACTGGGTGCGGCCATCGTTGATGGCCGCGGCAATAGGTTTGCCGACCTGGTGAGGGGCGCGACGGAGAATCATGTTGTTAGTGGCCCAGCGACTCTCCTCTGCGCCGGCGGACGCACCGACAAACAAGTTGAAGGCCAACTGGCCCTGCAAGTTGTGCTTCTCCACGTGGTCGGCCAAGGCGGCGGGGATCGCCTTGGGAGCACCGACGCCGGTGAAGCCGGACCAGCCGAGGTACTGGCCGTGTTTGAAGAGGCCGACACACTGGTCAGCAGTGCGCAATTTGTCGAGGTAGGGCGCGTAGCGAACACGCTGCTTCAACAAGGCTGACATTTCTTTAAGCTGAGAAGTCGTTCTACGGAGGAAGAAGGTGATCAAGATTTGCAGCAGACGTCACTTTTTTTGCAGTTAAATACGCGAACGACGAGTGCACGTGACTGGAAAATTTTTTGTGCGATTTTTTTCCATCCATTTTGTTGTTGGGCCGGCGTTGGCGGGGAAGCGTGTGTGCAGGTTACGGGGTAAACGAGGGGAGTCCTGCACCTCCAGCGATTGTCTCTGATTGTTACCATCCCGGTCGCCTAAATGTGTGAGGCTGTTCTCTTGTTGGGATCGCTGCGGTAGCGACACCCGTCATCCGTGGCTTTCCGACATAGTGGTAACACCTTCCGTGTTTCGGTCTCTATCGTAGCGGCAACACCTTCCGTGTTTCGATGTCTATCGTAGCGGCAACTCCCTCCGGATATCGTCAATTATCGTGGTCTCGGCAACCGCGCCTGCTTGAACCGGCTAACGGCAACCGGCTCGTGTGGCTCAAACTCCTTCTCGGCGTCGCTCCTCACGTACCCTCCATTCTGCAGAATGAGCTTGTGCCGGAGTCGGTGGTAGTTGGCCGCGACTTCGCGTTGTAGTACCTCGGCGGATAGCGCGTAGTCCTCTTCATTTTCTTCCGTGGCAACCACCTCTCGCTCCACCACGTCCAGAACTATTGGGGATGTATCTTCTTCCTCCTCCTGCTCCTCTTCTTCTTGATCGTCATCCTGATCTTCCGGGTATTCCTCCTCACGGTTCTCCTCTTCCCGGTAATCCCCCTCACGATCGCCTTCTTCCTGGTAATCCTCCTCGTGATCCTCCTCGTGATCCTCCTCGTGATCCTCCTCTTCAAAGTAGTCGTCCTCATCCAGGTACTCCGCGCGCTGCAAGTCCGCATGGTACTTTTTCATCGCGCGGTCCCGTTCGGTGCTGCTCATGGATTCCACCATTCGGTTTAGCGACTCAAAGTCCCCCACCGTGCTGATCACCGGGCCGGCACTCCTGATATCGTCGTCGTACATACCGATGGCATACGCATGCGCCATAGTATCGATATCGCTTTGGAGCTGCTGGTAGTCTATCGCCGCTTCGGGAATATCTGCGGGCACGTCCGCCATCTCTGGCTTTCTCGCCACTGCCACCGGCTCGCGACCAGCGCTAGACGCCTTGAACCGCGCGATCCCTTCGGCCTTGGCCCTTGCCCGCTCATCAAGACTGGGCGTGTTACGGCTTTTGCTTGCGTTTCCAGTCATCCCAAGCAGCTCGTCTCCAGTTTCTTGCGTGTTCTCTGCAGCATGTTCCACCATGGGACTCGTATTTCTCTGTGCTCGCTGCTGCTTAAATCTGCTGGTGCGGGGCTTTACAGGACGTGCGTCGCCATCTTCTCTAGACTTTTCAACGTCCCGGTTCTTGGATAGCTTGCCGTCCCCGCTGACCTCGGCCATTCTGCGCACACTGGCCTGCTCAACCACATTTACAATGTGACCATTCGTAGCACCCTTATCAGAATTGACACCCATCCGCTCAACCACATCTGTAACAGCGTCGCCTAGTGTGCCCTTCTCAGAACTCGCATTTTCTCTTTCTCCCACGTTTGTGGCGGTATTGCTCCTTGTGTCTCCAGTCATACGTTCAATCACGTCCATGACAGAGCCGTCCAGAGTACCCTTGCAAGAACTATCAGCTTTTCGCTCAATCACGTCGCAGACAGGGTCGTCCAGGGTATCCTTGAAAGAACTATCGTCTATTCGCTCAATCACATCTGAAACAGGCTTGTTCGCAGAGTCTTTGAAAGAAATCAGTCCCACCCTCTCCACCACGTCAGTGACAGGATCACCAGTGTCAGGGCTAGTCTGTATAGCTTCATCAGCCATAGCACCTGTTGCTTCCACGCCCTTTGCAATCTCTCCACCACCGACAAAAGAGCTCCCGCTGGTACGCGCAGCCTGATTCCGGCCTTGTCGAAAGAGAGATAATCGCGGCCGGACTGGCTCGGCCAGCTGCTCGTCCCTCTCAAACTCCTTGATTTCGAGCTTGTCTGCAAACCGAACCGACTTTGGCGATGCCTTGCGGCTCGGTACATCTTTGGGCTCTGACGCTTGTCCACAATTTCTCGCCTCCATACTAGCCTTTCGAACCTGCGATATCTGCTCCATCAAAAGCGTCTGCGCCAGCTGCGGTGCCGATTTCCCGAGAAAATTGCCGCACAGACCGTACAAAATACTGTCGCCATACTCGTCCTGGCTATCCTCGTCCGTGGAGAATTCAAACTCATACTCATCGTCAGGACTGAAATTGCCATCGTCGCCCTCGTCGTCAAATTCCTGCGCCAAAACCTGCAACAGAAGCATCTCCTCTTTCTCGTAGGCCTGGGCCAGACTAGTGGTCTGAGTTGTGGTACAACAGGAAACATCTGATACTTTGTTTTCGGCCAGTTGGTTCTGCGTGAGCAACAGTTTCAACTCGCGCTTGTCGTCGGTGCTGATTTCCAAAGCGTCGATCGTTTTGATCAACTTTTCGGGTGCGGGTTTTGCAGGGGTGCGTTTTATAATCTCCATCTCATCTAGTAAATCCCTCAATTCTTCAGCTGCATCGTCAGTGACTTCGAATGCTGAAGGAGACTGAGGCGTGAAAGGTGTAGCGTAGGGTCTAGTTTCATTGTTGAGCTTGACGCTGATAACATCACCTTCCTCGTCTAGCTGTTCTTGAATGTCCACGTACGGAAGGCCCTCCTCGTTCAAGTCGGGGGTCGGATTCTTGCTTGCTGAAGGAAACTTCGCAGCCTTCGAAATCAGCGGGTTTTCAGGGGTCACATCCTTGTTATTGAGTTTGACGCTGATAACATTATCTTCCTCGTCCAACTGTTCTTGAATGTCGACGTACGGGAGTCCCTCCTCGTTCAAGTCGGGGGTCGGATTCTTGCTTGGTGAAGGCACCTTCGCCACCTCCGAAATCAGCAGGTTCTCAGGAGTCACATCCTTGTTATTAAGCTTGACGCTGATAACATTATCTTCCTCGTCCAACTGTTCTTGAATGTCGACGTACGGAAGATCCTCTTCGTTCAAGTTTTTCACAGGATGAGCCTTATGCGAATGCTTGCTTCTAGCCGTTTCGACAGCATTCTCATTGCCTATCAGTGGTGTCACGAGACCTAGGGTGCGTTCGCTTAACTTGGTACTTATGATGCCGCCATCCTCATTCAAATGATCCTGGATGTCAATGTAAACTATATCCTCCGTGTGATGAAGCGGATCAGATAAAGATTGAGCATCTGGCTCAGAACCATCGCTCACGTCAGTGATCCTATCTATCATCGGTGACGAATCAACCATTTGCAGCGTAGGCATGGTCGTGGCAACCATTCTTTTACCAAGCGATCGATCCATCTTTCGCGTCTGGGAGCGTATGAAACCTAGTGCTTCTTGCTTATCCATTTCCCCGATTATCTCGCTTCCCCAGCGAACGGCCAAGGGAAGCGGCATGCAGTCCTGCTCGATGAGGGTCGCGATGGAGTGCAATTTCTTGATGCGATCGGTCAAATCTTGCAGGGAGCTAGACAAGCTGGATTCCAGATCAGGCGAAGACGTATCTAGCACACTACTCTGTTCCTTCTTCATGGCAGATCGGCGAGGTAGTCGTATTAGTTAGAGTGTTTTTGGCGTGGGGTAATCACCAAGGTTCGAGTTTTTTCTCCTCCTTTCCCACGCACGAATCTTCATGGTAATCTTCACATGCATTTTTGGGAAAGAGCACGGCCTAATGTCAATATTAATGGTAGGGTGAGGATATTTCCTACAAGTGGTGTGATCTTACACTGCATATGATTACAAGAATAAGTTTTGATGTATCCAGTTTTGCGATCGGATGGGAGGACAAGGGGACTGACTGTGTGCGGTTGGAAGGATTGGGGTCGGTCATCTTTTACTAGTAGAGTCGTACTACCCCGATAAAGAGTACGCAAGAGTGTATTGTTATTAATTGCCTTTGAATTCGAGGATGATGTGCCACGAAAGATAATAACGAAATCCAGGTTCGATGTAGGATTCGGTTATTCGGAAAGCCAATACCGACGAGGGGATCACCACCTCTCGTTTCTATTATCTTTCTCCTGGGGCAAATTATCGATGTGATATATTGATCACGCCTGTTGAAGGCCACGTCAAATCAATCACTTGGCTAAAGCATCCATACCCCCACGCTTTTCTTGCCAGTCCCGAAGCGCGAGCTCCCACTCTTGATCTTCTGCCGAGAGAGCGGGACTAGTATTGTTTGCGGGTGCACCCTGCATCTTTTCCTGCGCTTCGCGCATTGCCTTCTCTTCGGCCTCATCATACTCTTGGCGGTACTCTATCCATCGCTCATGTATGTCTACTGGGGCATACCCCAGAACACCATTGACGCGAGTAGCTTCCGCCCAGAACGTGTCTCCTCCAACTTCGCTTCCGAAGCTGTAGCCGTTTGCCTTATCCACCATGGAAAGCAAGTTGATCATACTTTGTTTGTTTTCCACTGCCAATACCTCAAACCCCACCAAACCAAAATCTTCCACGAGCTCGGCAATGAGTTCGGTTAGTCGCACGTAGGGCGCAGAAAGCACCGATTTTTCCTCCGATTCAAGAAGCGGCATGAGCTGGTCGAGTGACAGAGCCTCGGTATAGAAGTCTAGGCGCATGGGTAGCTTCCCGTACGAGCGTAGCATATCGATTTTGGAGATGACGTTAACATGAGGCAAATCAAAATGAAGCATTGATCGCAAACTTAGGAGGAGGACCAGGATGTACAGAGCCGCCGACATGAGATAGAGCGAGTCGATTAAGGAGACCACACATAGCCGTAGCTTGCACTTGCGGACGATTGATTGGAATATCTGGAAGAGTGCCGAGTGGTGTGTGAACAATTCCACTTGGCCGGGACAGTCAAAGAGGAGGTAAGAATGGGAGTCTACCAATTGCTGAACCTGTGCTTCGAACTCGTCGACTCCGTTCTGCCTGAATGCTTCTAGAGCATACACTAGGGCACCGTTTGGGCCGAGGTTGAGCTTTGCCATGACATCCTCTAGGGCCACAAAGTCGCGAATGTCTAGGGCACAGGGGTACGGTAGGCGATCGTTGGCCGGATCCAAATTTACGACAGCCGATTTGCGCCCAATCGCAGAGAAGAACTGGTGCATGCCATGGCAGTAGGTGGACTTGCCAGATCCCGGCGGGCCTATGATGACTTGGCCAAACATGTCAGTGGGTTCTTGAAGCTCATCATGGTAACTTACCTAATGGAAGTCAAGTGTATGCAGGAAAGGATTCGTTTATTTCACCAGGGGAAACCCAAGGGCAACAGAGTGCAGTGACTCTACAGAGGAATGTCAGAGGTGGCTGTAACAAATGAGACTGCGTTCTTGAACAAGACGGTAGCGGTGTCCCCGCTCGTTCTTCTCTCGGTCGTTGATCACTACAACCGCGTTTCAAAAGACAGCAAGAAGCGTGTGGTCGGCGTCATCTTGGGTGAGGCCGCCGACGACAGAATCACCGTCACAAACTCCTTTGCCATCCCCTTCGAGGAGGACGCCCGCAACCCCGAGGTCTGGTTCTTGGACCACAATTACATCGATTCCATGGGCGATATGTTCAAGAAAATCAATGCTCGCGAGAGAGTCGTGGGCTGGTACCATCTGGGCCCCAAATTGAGGCCCTCAGACCTCAAAATCAACGAGGTTTTGAGGAGGTACTGTTCCGACCCACTCTTGCTCGTGGTCGATGTTCGTCCGCGCCAAGTCGGCATCCCGACGGACGCTTACTTCGCCGTAGACGATATCAAGAACGACGGTTCTGCGGCTGAACGCACTTTTGTGCATGTACCGCTGCTCGTGGAAGCAGAGGAGGCCGAGGAAATCGGGGTAGAGCATTTGTTGCGTGATATCAGAGACCAGGCGGCAGGAAACTTGCTGTTGCATATCACCCAAACTTACCAGTCGCTATTGGGATTGCACCAGAAACTCCGCGATATCGCAAATTATTTGGACAAGGTGTATCGTCAGCAGCTTCCCATCAACCACACCATCTTGGGCAAGCTCCAGAACGTGTTCAATTTGCTTCCGCGGTTGACCAACACCGGCAACCTCACCGAGGCGTCCACGGAGCTGCGCGGCTCGTTAACCTCGGCATTCACCGTCAAGACCAACGATGAGTTGATGGTGGTGTACATCAGTACCCTCGTGCGCGCTATCATTGCGTTTCACGACTTGATTGAAAATAAGTTGGAAAACAAGCAGTGGTCGGAGAACCAGAATGGAACCGCCGAGCCCGTCAAGGTTTGATGTGAGGTTCGGGGTGTAAAGAATCGAAAAGTTCCTACTCGAACAATATCCCGACGATAACTCAATGTGCTTGGGGAGGAGAGAAGGGTTCACTTTTGTTTTTACAGGCTCGGCACGAGGTTACGCTTAGAAACTTGTTCAGCGAATCCGAGTCATCAAATTCAGAAATAAAGCCCGGATGGGAATGCCTTGACCACGGGCCCCTCACAGATGTATATAACCTAAACCTACGTCACTAGTATACCTAGAGCCTGTAAGAGGTAATCGGTGTTATCGGCCATTACTCCCACCGGAAAAAAGAGACCGGAGGCGTCCTATACGGACCAGCGCTCAGGCCTCATCTCAAGGTTGCTCGCGCTCTAGTTCTGCGCACGCAATGTCTGCTCGTATACCGGGCCTAGCTCGCCTGTGCCACCCGACCCACTTGTCGCACTATTTCCATTCCTCGAATTCTGTGCTCGCTCACGCGCCTCCGTCGCTTTTTAACAACTACTTTCTTGCCGCCGATTTCGCCCGCAGGCACACCTCACGTCCTTCTCTGACCCGCCGAGTAGACGCAGAGGACCATGGTATACTAGCTTCCGCAGCTTCGCGTGTTCTCAAGTGTCAGGATCCCTCCGAATCGCGTAAATCGACCTTGAAGATTTCATCGGCTGTGCAGACCTCATCGTCTCCAAAAACCACCCTGCATCCGTCTGTAGAGACCACATCTGATATATCAATAGAGACCGCATCTGATGCATCCCCTTCGACACCGTTTCTTGCCTCACCACGCTCACCGCGCCTACTAAAGACCCAAGCTTCTTCCCTAAAATCATTCGTTCAACCCTACATAAAGCTCACGAAGCCAAATCTAACGGTGTTGGTTACGCTTAGCTGCACCTGTTCCTACGCCATCTCTCCACTTTCGGTGTCTCTACCTCAGCTTATGGCTCTCACGTTAGGAACTGCACTATGTTCAGGGGCCGCCAATGCCATCAACATGGGCCGAGAGCCCGATTTCGACCGCAGAATGACCCGCACCGCTGGCCGTCCCGTCGTGCGGGGGCTCGTTTCCCCTCGGCAAGCATACGTGTTCGCCGCGGTCACCAGCTTGGCGGGCACCTGCTTGCTTTACTACGGGGTGAACCCCCTCGTCGCAGCTCTTGGAGCGGCAAACATTGTCTTGTATGCATGGACGTACACCTCGCTAAAGCGTCGATCCATCATAAACACCTGGGTAGGGGCGGTAGTGGGAGCTATTCCGCCGCTCATGGGATGGGCCGCGTCCTCATCGCTCACCTCGCCGGCCGCGTGGTGCCTCGCAGGCCTCCTCTACGCGTGGCAGTTCCCGCACTTTAATGCCCTCTCCCATAACATTGCCGAACAGTATAAGCGGGCAGGCTACGTCATGGCCGCGGGCGAGAACCCCAAACTCAATGCGCGCGTAGCCCTCCGCTACTCGATACTAATGTTCCCCCTCTGCGTGGGGCTCTGCTACTTTGGCGCAACCGACTGGTTCTTCGCGGCCGACTCGGCGGTGGCGAACGCATGGCTAACCTACTATGCCTACAATTTCTGGGCACAGCAGCGTCTCAACTATGCTTCGAAAGCGGTGCTGGCTGCAGGCTTGGACTTGGCCGGCATACATGCCAAGAAGCTTTTCTGGTGCTCCGTGTGGCACTTGCCTGCCGTCTTGATTCTTGCCATGCTCCATAAAAAGGGCCAGTGGGACCGTCTATTTGCGTACCTCGGTATAAACCAGCAGAAAAAGGAGCACCGTGAGTTGTCCACCTAGAACGGATACCTCTAAATATATTCACAACATATCGTCAATCGAGGCTAGCACCCTGTACTGTGTAGAGCTCCGTCTACTGACAAGTATCCGCCCCTATTTCTGACGAGTGTCTCTCCCTACTCCTAATGACTTTTACATTCCATGGACTTATAGACTTGTGCGTTTAGTGGCTGCGAAATTCTCACGACGCTGCACCAGTGTCTCGCAATGAACCTCCGAGTCACGCACACATGGTATGCCAATGCTTATACCTAGTACTTTCAAGTATAATCACATTCAACCTGTATTGGGTATTTTCATGCATACTAATGTGCCGATTCACAAAGTGCGGGGAACAAGAGCCACACTGCCCCGCATCAGATCGCTTTTGCTCCTTGTATAAAAAGCAGAAGGCAAACCTTCTTGCAAAAACAATCAAGCCAAATAAACTCATTATGGCTCCAAAAGTTGCAATCATCATCTACTCAATGTATCACCACGTCGCCACCATGGCGGAGAGTGTGAAAGCCGGGGTAACCTCTGCAGGCGGCACTGCGACCATCTTTCAGGTCCCGGAGACATTGCCAGACTCGGTTTTGGTCAAGATGCATGCTCCGCCAAAGCCCGACTACCCCATTGCGACCATGAAAACCTTGGAGGAATTTGAAACGTTTATCATTGGTGTCCCCACTCGCTTTGGAAACTTCCCCGTCCAATGGAAATCGTTTTGGGACCAAACGGGAGGACTTTGGCAGCTGGGAAAGTTGCAGGGGAAGCCGTTCGGCGTGTTTGTCGCCACGAGCGTTCCAGGCGGCGGCCAGGAGTCGACCGTCATGAACTGTCTTTCCACGATGGTGCACCATGGAATGCCGTTCATTCCATTGGGATTTTCTCCTGCGGCCACCTTGCTCAGCAACTTGTCCGAGGTGCATGGATCTTCCGCCTGGGGCGCTGGCTGCTTTTCAGGATCCGACGGTTCTCGCAAGGCCTCGCCATTAGAGCTTGAGATTGCCAAGATTCAAGGTAAGGAGTTCTATGAAGCAGTGAAAAAGTTCTAGTCTCTTGTAGCATGTGGTAAGATTCTTTTTATATTGGAATTATAACGTCAACAATATGCACAAGAATGTATGATTATAGCTTATAGGTGTCCTCCATGAGATGTCTGTGTTGATTGAGGCTTGCAAAGTGGATTTGAAGCAGATGGCTAGCCTTTTCGAGCCAAATTAGATGTTTGTGATAAATTGATCGGATGGTAGGTAACTTGAGTTCCACAAAATGGCGATGTGAGCCTCCCCGGATAGATACGCTGGTGAAAGACGCAAGCAAAGGGCTGTGATGAATCACGTTCCACGTGTGATGAGCTCCACCGAATGGCTGTGATAGGTGCTACCAGAATCATGCAATCACTTGACCTCACCGAACGGCTGTGATGATTATTTCTGCTTCACCAGGAGACCGTTCCAAAACTTTAATAATTTGGCAAAGGCGTAGCGGACCGATTTCATCACTCCCAGGCTCAACACGCCCCGGACCGCCTGCTTCAACGAAGAGATGCGTATCGTACGCGTGACGATACGTGTAAGTTTCTTAGCCAAATCCACATCGTTCACTATTTCCTTAATGGATTTTTCTCGGTTCATTTGGTAGAGACGTGCCCTAAATTGGAGGGGCAAGGCGCTGATGAGTTTGATTTTGTTGGGGATCGTCAAATTTTTGCGGAAAGTGCGGACATTATCGCGAGTGTCGGTGATTATCAAGCAATTCTTTGCGACGAGGTAGTCGATTATCGGCTCATATAGTTGTTTAAACTCGGCATATTGTCGCTCGACAATGTTTTGTATTTTGTTGGGATTCTCGCCGCCAACGTACATGCGAAAATCGCCCAAGTAGGATATGCGCGTAATTTGTTCGTACAAGTTTTTCTCTGAAAACTCGTTAGGGTGTAATAAGAGCACCAGTAGTGTCATGGCATTCTTTAGATTGTATTGGTTCAAGAACTTTATAAAGGGTGCATCATCCTTCATGAATGCAACTGGCTTTTGAAGCCTTCCGGCAAAGTATAGCGAGGACCATTCACAAAGATCGAGCTTGCACGCTTCAACAGATATGACACCGTATTTGATCATCGTGTCCTTCATCGACACAAACGGATTAAAGTATATGCCATTCGCCCCTTGTATAAGCCGTATAATTCTGTGATTCTTGAACGAGTAATGCTGGGGATGCTGGTGGAGGTTGACATCGTGGAAGGCCGATAAATTTTCCACCACATTAATAAAGTCAATTTGAGGTCTGTCTTGAGCGCTAGTGTCTTCATATCCAGCTTGAGGAAATACGCCCAGACCGTATCCTATTGCCGCTGAAATTGGAGCCTTGAAAGAGTCCACGATATCATAGAGGCGGGGTTCTAGAGATGGATCGCGACATGTAAAGTCTTGGTTTTTTGCGACAAAACCGTGAGGTAACACCAATTTATCGATTCCGAGGATGCCTTTAGATATTATGGGCTGATAATGTTTATCGGAATAAGGAGTTGTCTCGACTGTAGCTCGCTTTGCCAAAGAGCTCAGGAACCGGAGGCAAAATCGGAGCAAAAAGATCCGCAGGGTCATGAATTGAACGCGTCAGTCGAACTCCGATTAGAAGAAATAGCGTTGTAAAAACGAGAGAGTGACTGGTCCAGGCCAAAAAATAAGGCTCTTTTAATTGACGACTGTCTCGGGTGATACTCTCACGGGAATTGACGACCTAAATGCAAAAGAGAGTATGCGGTATATGTCCACTGATTCGGCGCCTACTGGAAAATCCTGTCGCAGTAAGCGGTCTCACGTGACACCTGATGTTTTGCACCCAAAAGTCACGTGCTTGATATTTTTCGTTCGGCGGCCGGAGCAGTGACATCAATCTGACTCATTCCAACTAGAAAACGCTCAGCACAACTTCCGACAATGTCTCAAGTCTACCGGTCTACGCGTCTGGACGAGAAGCAGGCTCTTTCCTTCGAAGATGCGGTCATAATGGGTCTTGCCAAGGATGGCGGCTTATTCCTTCCCTCGGAGATTCCGAAGCTTCCGGCTTCCTTCTTGCAAGACTGGAAAGACCTCTCGTTTATGGATTTGGCTTTCAACATCCTCCGCTTGTACATCGCTGCCTCCGAAATCCCCGACGAGGATCTCAAGCGCCTTATCTTAAACTCATACTCGACGTTCCGCACTCTGGAGGTGTCACCTATTCACAAAATTGAAGACCGCCTATACTTGTTGGAGTTGTTCCACGGCCCCACCTATGCCTTCAAAGATGTGGCTTTGCAGCTTGTGGGGAACTTGTTTGAATACTTTTTGACTCGCAGAAACGCCGCCAAGAAAGAAGGCGAGCCCCGCGAGTGCTTGACTGTCGTCGGCGCTACTTCCGGCGATACCGGGTCTGCGGCTATTTACGGGTTGCGAGGTAAGAAAGACGTCGATGTTTTCATCTTGTATCCTACAGGCAGAATCTCTCCCATCCAGGAGGAGCAGATGACTACTGTGGAGGACAAGAATGTTCATACCTTATCCCTTCAGGGAACTTTTGACGACTGTCAGGATATCGTCAAACTGATTTTCGGTGACGTTGAATTCAATGACAAGTACCACGTGGGTGCTGTCAACTCTATCAACTGGGCCCGTATCTTGTCACAGACCACTTACTACTTTTACTCCTACTTTCGCTTGTTGGAGAAGCACCCTGACGCTCTGGTCAGATATGTCGTTCCGTCCGGTAACTTTGGAGACATTTTGGCTGGCTACTATGCTCGCGAAATGGGCTTGCCCGTGGATAAACTTATTATTGCTACCAATGACAATGATATATTGGATCGCTTCATGAGGACCGGTCGTTACGAAAAGAAGGCCCCTGGGGACGCTACCGCCCACGTACATGCGACCTTCTCCCCGGCAATGGACATATTGGTGTCGTCAAATTTTGAGCGCTTGTTATGGTACTTGGTCCGTGACAATATGCATGGTGGTGACGATGTCAAGGCTGGTGAAACTTTGAAAAAGTGGATGCAGCAGTTGAAGGAAACAGGTTCGGTGGAGGCTCCGGCGGCAGTCATCAACGCAGCGCGCGCCGTTTTTGGTTCGGAGCGTGTCACAAATCAGGAAACAGTTGCAACGATCAAGCAAGTCTACTCTTCTACTTCAGATCACTATGTTTTGGACCCACATACGGCAGTGGGTGTCGCCGCAACATGGCGATTCATGAGCGCTGACAATGGCGAGTTCCAGTATATCTCCTTGTCCACTGCACACCCTGCCAAATTTTCAGAAGTCGTTAATATGGCGTTGAACGAATTTGAAAACTATTCGTTTGAAAATGGCGTCTTACCCGATGAACTTAGGGCATTGGGCTCCAAAGAGAAACGGATCACCTTGATCAAGGATGTTTCGGCAGACACAGTGAAAAACAAGATTAAGGAAATATTGAACTACTAGTGTATTTAGTGCTGTACTGAAGTCACGATTACCAGTTTTGGTCCCAGTTAATTGCCCAAGAACTGTCCGCGATTGATATCACATTGGCAGTGTCAAAAAA
>JAKTSS010000115.1:0-32563 GCA_030580355.1 Debaryomycetaceae sp. yHKB357 | reverse complement strand
CAGTCCCACAAAGAGAGGCTTCGGTGTTGAATGCGTGTGATGATGGCACAGTCAAGATATGGTGATTAAAGGCTCTATCTCACGAGATATCCTTCTTCGACATACGCTACACCAACACGTCACAGTGCCGCGTGAAAATATGCCACCCTACAATTGGCCTGAATCCATTTCGAAATGAGTCACGCATGTTTTGACCTTGTGATTCAGTATATATCTAGGTTAGCTATCGCTCCAATTCAATGCACTCGACTAGCGATCTTCAGCCCATTCATTCTCGCGACGAATAGCCTCCTCTTCTTCGGGGCTAAAGTCGTTGATAATATTGAAAGTACGGCGCAACTCCTCAGGAGTCTTGCCACGGATCATCTCCGCCACCATCTTGCACCCCGAGTCCATAAGGGCGCGTATGTTCAAGTAGTTAGCGGCCAGGATAATTTCATAGAGCATTTCCTGGTCGACCTTCAAGAAATTGCGGTCCCATTCGTCGACCGGCGTCAGTCTGCGGGTGTCTTCGTCCTCGTCGTCGGCGAAGATGGAGTCTCTGTGGTGCTCGCACCACTCGATGATCTTTGCGAGGACGTTACCACGCACGTTTGGGGTGGGGATCTCAAAGTCCTCGTTCAAGCCATCCGGGGCCAAATCATTGATCATATTGCGCATGAGGACCGACTTCTCCGCAATGACTTTGTCGACCGGGAACTTCTCATCGTCCTGAGAAATCAAGATCACTTTCGCCATGGTATGCAGTGTGGATGAGAATGGAAGGAGGTGGAATTGAGTCGAATTGATTTCATCGAGGGGTGAACAATCAACAATTGATGACTAATATATTTGTAACAAAGTTATGCGAATTACTTTCGGGTAATAAGTCCGAGGACGGGCAACCAACATGCTGTGAAGACTTGTTCAGAATCTACATTGTCGCGATTGCACCGGATTCCGAACCTTCGAAATACTGATGCACTGCGGACGTAAAATTCAACAGCTTCCACCGCACTTTATTCTTTGGAAAAACGGTCGTGTGCCCGTTCAAAGCTTGTTTCCGCCATACAATCAAGGGTTTTGGGAAGGTTCTGGTTTAAAGGTTCAGGCGCGGCCCAGATGTGAAACTAAAGTTGTTCGGATTCTTTTCGGGCCAGTGTTCGATGCAGAATGATCAATCTGACCGCATGCCGGAACCTCGCCGTAGCGTAGAGAGCCTTGGTGGGGAAATTGTATTTTCTGCGAAAGGACTATTCCGAGTTATGCAACCCGGCCAGATTGCTGGCGTCCTATGTTTTTTGAAAATGCAAATTACCGACCGCTCGTCCACGCTTTTTATCATTTGAAACTGCGTGCTTCGGTTACCAATACTATGGTATTTACATTGATTTCGAGATCTCGGAGCTCATTAGAATCTCATAACGTTCCGAGATACTGGATGGTGCGTTATTTCCCATTCCATTCGCCGGTTACCTCTAGTGTATTAAACTCATCTAAATCTCAATCGGGAAGAGTTACATTCTGACGCATTCTACATTGTCGTAGCAAAGTAATTTCACTTCGACCGGAATTTCCGTGTTAAACAATTGTGCAGAATGTCGCGATCAAGGCTAGGACCTCACTCAAATACAACGAGCATACGCAAAGCCCGATGCGAATCTAGAGGTGCAGGGACCAGAAGTATGCAAGTCTTGAAAACGCTACCACTGTCGGCATTGTTATCTCTTGCTAGTGGTCTTGTGTCGTATGCTGACTCCTGCAGAAAAAAGTCACATCTTAACTCTGTTGGCAGGCTTCAAATCGTGTAGAACACAATAAAAAGTTACTCGCGAGAAAACTTGCCCTAAAGCGAAACGCAATATGCGGATTGGGGCACAAACTGTTTTTAAAAGCATCGCAACGCACATTTAGTGGGCCAGATCTGGATCGGATCAATGCGAATGACATGATACGTGTACCGCCGGAGAAGAGTCGGGGTGAGTAAGCCACGAAATCTACTTCCCTCCTTCAACTGATGAGAATGTGAAAGCTGCTGTCTATGCGAGACTTGAGGTAGAGATCCGTATTGGCGAAGGCGCCATGACCTATTAGATAATAGTGCGCTGCGTGGGAATCTGTAGATTGCTATCCCGACAGCAACGGCTAGACGCTTAAGCCTTATCGAATCGCTTTATGCGAGACTCACAGTTGGGATTTTTGTCTGCTTCAAGTATGCAGCTGGTGAAGGACCCAAATACCAGAATTCACCCCAATCTCAAACTCTTCGGATCCATCACGCAAACGTGGTACCTGTCAATTCTCTAAAAAACGCTCTGGTTGAATTCTGTGCGCTAGGCCTCGAAATTGGAGTATATGTTCGCACTAAACTCCTCGACCACCAGACTCTTGTTCATGGCGTTGACATAGACATTGCCCGTGGGCGGTGCCTCGAACCCTGGAAAGTCGTTGTCGGCGGCGGGATAGTACCCAGATACTGTGTCCAAATCCACGGCACTGGTACTGGACGGGAACTCCATGGCCAGGTTGCAGTCGCAAATTACTGTCGATTGGGCCTGGATCTGCGCTAGTAAGGAAGCAAGCTTGAAGGAGGGCGGAGTCGAGGGGCCCGGGGCCTGGGCCTGAAGCGAGTCAAACACTTGCTGCAGCAACAAAACCATGCTATCGCCAGCCAATTGCTGCCACACGCTAAACAAGGTTTCTGAAACAACGGAACGGGTTTCACGGACGAGAGCGGCAAAGTGGGGCAGGTCCAGGACCGAAGGGCTAATGCCTGAACCCACTATAGTGTCATTTAGGTGATGGGGCGAGAGAGGGAATACGGCTGACTGCATGCGCGAAGCTGTTTGCGGACTGTCGAGAGCGGCATGCACCTGAAGCAACAAGTGCTGGAGTTCGTGCTGGTGCAACTGATGGCGTGGGTCGACGGACAGAAACACGGATGCCACTGCCAGCTCCACCACGAGACAAATGTCAGCGTACCCGCGATGCATTAGCCACCAGGAAAGGGAGAGGTACGCCTGGCTAACTTCGGGATCATGCGGGTCCGACAGGAGAGGCGCGACGGCAGCACGCAAGTGTGCGTGGCGAGCGAGGACATTGAGTTGGGTGCGGGTGACGAGCAAGAGCGCGGACGCGGCGTACAAGAGGGAGATCGTGCCTGCGAGCGACTTTTGCTTCAACAAGGACCAGAGCTCGATCTTGGAGAGATGGGTATAGTCGGCGTTGGGTGGAGCGGCCAGGTTGAGGATATCTAGGTTGTGAGAATTGAGATGATGAGGGGATGCGTTCGATCTCTTGTCGCGTAGGGCAGCGGTGATGGAGTCAGTGGAGAAGGAATCGATGACGACAGGGGCGAAAATCGGAAGCAAGGCGAGGAGGGTATAGTAGCAGTCCAGCTGGGTGGCCGCGTACCTGCGGGCCAAAAGGCGATTGTGTATGGATTGGTCTCTGCGAGAGGAGGCCGCCGACCAGGAGGAGAGGTAGTAGAAGGAGAGCGATAGTAGCGAAGCCAGGATCACCAGAGACCATAGGAGACGGCGTTTGTGGCGAGTGTAGAATTTCGAAATATCAGAGAAGAGAGACATTGGTGATTGTGAATGGGTTGGGAGTGGTGAGAGCGCTGGTTGTGGTGAGGGTTGGGAGTGTTGGTTATTGTAAGGGCATGCAGGGTTGGTTGGATTGATACAGCGGTTTCATTTAATAATGATAATCCGGAGGAAAAAACATCCGCCGCCGGCTTAAAACCTTATCCAGGAATTCGATAAATTAATATACCCCGCCAGCTAAATTTCCGTTCTAGGCCGTGATAAATCATTATTCGCCGCTGAAAACAATCATCATCTGTCGACTTCATAGATGAATATCAGTGTAGTAAATCAAACATTCTCTTCACAAGTCGGAGGTTCAATCTACAAGTGTGGAATATTTTCAAATTTTGAGCATAAAATCCACAAACCAAATCAGGTGACCTGTTTGTAATGCAATAGCCAGAAAACTATGCACTACATATCGAGAGGCAGTGCACGCCTCTGAACTAGGTGTGATGTGATTCCACAGATAATTTTCTCGAGGTACGCACGGTTTGTTTCCACTGCTTTGTCACGACACGCTCGGATGTATACTTGGTACGTGGCGTGTCACAGGGTGGACTGACCGCACGAAGGATCGGTGGTGCCACGGAGTCTTTGGTTAGGATGATACCACTCTAAGGCAATACCATTGGACTTGGGCCACTTTAACTCAATACCATTGGGCTGGATCCACTTTAATGCAATACTATTAGACTGGATCCACTTTAACTCAATACCATTGGGCTGGATCCACTTTAATGCAATACTATTAGACTGGATCCACTTTAATGCAATACTATTGGGCTGGATCCACTTTAATGCAATTTCGTTGAGTCTGGCGACAGAAACGGACGAGAATAGATGAGACGAGACGAGACGCATGACAGATCTATTGGAATAGCTGGTGAATGGAAAGGCGTTTGGTAATACTGATCGCCGACTGTGTACAAAAAAAGCATGACACACGATTGGCTGGTAATAATAGCCAGGGAACCACCTGACGCTTAGCCGAGCGCCAAATTAGAGTGGATATCCTGCATAATGTGCTGTTCTCACGGCACTACGAGACGGATTTTCGGCAAACCGAAGCGAGCCTGAGGTCAGCAGACAGCCAATACATACTGTGTATTTTTCTCTTCCTTGGCATCTTTGTGCTTCACGACCGGCACCCAACTACCAGCTCCGGCATTCTTTTCCGCTTTGTGGGCCGCTCAAGCCGTTTGTCGGTAGACTTTATTGTTATACCTCTGACCGTCATAAATCGCTGATTACATTCCCGCTCGCAAACAAGAAAAGGTTTCATCTCGCTCGACACATCACCCGTGCATACCCGCCTCATCCGACCGTCTCCCTGCATACCCGTTGGTATTTTGCCTGCTTCACGCACCCCGCCTCGTCTTTGCAAAAATACCCGTCGCTAAATTTAGCGCACCCCCCGTCAAAACCGCACTTGTCTAGTGCTCGTCTCCTGCTCCCCGCCATACTTATTTCTCATCCTCGTCATGTCTACTGCTCTGAATCCGTCAAATCCGCTCCGTCCCTCCCTCGGATCCCACCGCTCTTCCTCAAATTCTTTTCTGGCCCGCTTGGACTCTCTTGTGAAACGCCGCGCCGACTCTGACCCCCCAAAGTCTCCTCCCCTCCGCCCTTCTGCTCGCCGCAACCACATCGATTCCGCTGCCCCTGCCTCACAACAGTCCGCCCCTGCACCGCTACCAGCGTCCCAGGTAGAATTCCTGTCCATCCGAGAGTCTCCTTTGAATACCATCGGCAACGGTAACTTGACCCTCGACGCTATCCTCGGCGACATCCCCGATACTACATCCGTGACTAGCCGTGGCAAGGGCCTGGTCCGTCGCATGTCTCGTCTCTATACCACTTCGTCCCCGGTGGCTGCCGCCTTCCCCAGAGAGCACCTGGCTACCCGCAGCGATAGCCCGGACACCCCGCGCCGCTCCTTCAACCCCTTGCGCCGCCGCACCCTCAGCAGCGGCGTGTCTCCGACCCCGCCGCCCCTTCAGCTGGGCCACCAGATCATCGCAGACTCTCTGCAAGCAGGATTCCTATCGAACCGCCTGCGCTCTAGCCTTGGGACTACCAGCGATGTTGCATCCGACGTGGACGATTTGCCCAATGACGATGGAACCGACCCGGACGGCAAGTACGCGCCGGAACGCCGCGACCGCGCCTTCCACCAGCTCTTTCGTAAAATCCCGAAAAGCGAGCGTTTGCTCTCAGAGTGCTCGTGCGCGCTTTCCAAAGATATATTGGTGCATGGCCGCATGTACCTAACATCCAACAATATCTGTTTCAATTCAAATATCTTGGGCTGGGTCACTAACCTAGTTATTCCCTTGTCGGAAGTCATCCAGATTGAGAAAAAGTCTACGGCCGTGCTCTTTCCTAACGGAATAGTCGTCCGAACTCTCCATCACAAGTATGTCTTTGCCACTTTCCTCAGTAGGGACGCGGTCTTTGACCTCGTCGTCAACATATGGCGCCGCTGCTTGCATGCCCTGCTCCATCTGAGCCATGAGCGTGTCCTCTGCAAGGGCGGAGTGGCTACCCGCAGTGCGGCCGCCGACGGGTCGCCCTTGGTGGTCACCAGTGACGATGAGGACGATGGCGACAGTCAAGCTGGCAGTCTCTATGAGGAGGACGAATACGATCTGGACGCCGATGCTCTGGACCTTGATGACTCGCTGGGCTCGGGCAAACTCGGACAGGATAGCGTCAAACTGGTGTCTTTGGAAGCGCTTGCTGTGGGCGAGTCTGGGGACGCAGTGCCCGCTGCAGACCAGCCGCCACCGTCTCGAAACCGCCGCGCAAACACCGAGAGCGAAATACCTACTGCGGGTCCCAGCAAGCACGCGCCGACCGAGTTTGAATATACAAAGGAACCGAACGATGTTTTCATTGCCGACGAAGTGCTCAAGGCTCCGCTAGGTACCGTTTTCTCGATCCTCTTTGGTACCGACACCGCCTACTACCTCAAGGTGCTTCAGCACCAGAAAAACTTTGATATCAGTGCACTCCTGGGGTTGGGCTTGAAAAACAAGGAAAGATCTTATTCGTACACCAAGCCGCTCGCAGGGCCGATCGGACCAAAGCAGACACGGTGCAATATCACCGACAAGCTCTGCACCTATGACCTTGAAAAGTATGTGTTGGTGGAGCAGATAGCGGCGACGCCCGATGTGCCGAGCGGGAGCTCCTTCAAGATCAAAACACGTATATATTTGGCGTGGGCGGCGGCCAACTGTACCCGCATGTACGTAGTCACTCTGATTGAATGGCTGAGCAAGTCGTGGATCAAGGGCGCTATCGAAAAGGGATCGATTGACGGGCAGAAAGCGGCCATCAAATCGACAGTCGAAGCCATCGAGGATATGCTTCAGGGCGGCAATTCCAAGGGCGGCAGCCGCGACAAGGCGAGCAAGCGCCGCAGCCGGCAGAACACCCGCAGCCGCAAAAACACCCTTGAGGAGGACCAGGTGAATGGATCCAGAGCAAGCAGTAAGGAGAGTGCCGCCGAGCCGGGCCTGGTGCCGCACCAGGCGTACCAGCTCTTGGTCCTGGTGGGAGAGATGATCCCCATCAGGATTCCGTTTCTCGACCAGAGCGTACTAGGTCTCATTATCCTCTTGATTTCGGCGATGGTGGCGCTTTCGAGCATGCGTTTTTGCATGTCCATGCTCGGGTTCCAGAGCACAGGGCGCAGCACGATGCAACTAGAGTTTGTGCCGCCCGGACAGGTGTTGAAGCGAGTGCATATAAATGGGCAGCCGTACGTGATGATCCCCGAGATTGGCACGCACCTTGAGGACGAGCAAACGCGGCTCCGTAACGAGCGGTCGCTATGGGCGTGGCTCGAAGAAAAGAGCGGTAACCGGTTGCATGTGGAGGACAAGTACGACGGCGGCGATCTCAAACAAAACGTGGTCGACGCGTATGCAAAGCAGGAACAGCGCGAGGTCGTTGATCAGATCCAAATGCGGATAAACCGGCTCAAACAGGAATTGGAGAAGGAAATGCAAAAGACAGAGTAGGTGCGGGGCGGCTTGGGGCATCGTTTCGGTGAAAACTCGCAATATGGATCCCAATTATATCGCAGTGACATTCGTGCGAAGCGGATCCCCATTCCATGCCATGGAAGCTTGCGAACTGAATCTCAGTTACATCGAAGTGAGAACGTCATAGCGGGAGCAGGTATACTGGATGTTGTTCGAATCACAGTAAAACCTTGCCAGCTGAAGCTCCACTGAATCAGTGGAAACTTGCCAACTGGGTCTGTCCACACGGGGACCTTGCAAACTGAATCCAGCGTGTACCACGGTATCACAGCGGACCCTTGCAAGCTAGACCCAAATTATATCACATTGACGACTAAATTTATCACCTAAAGCAAGCAGGCAGGGCTCTCGGTAGTCACTTGGATGTCAGGAACCGGCAAGACTGGAAAGTCATTATGCGTGCTGCATGCAGCGTAATGCGTCCTGTCAAAAGATATACACTCTGGCATTGAGAACAGTCGATACGACTTGTCTCTGTATGAGGGGCCCGAGTCATAATGTTAAAAAACAGTAGGAAGTCATTAATTGCAGGCGGCTGCAAAACTTGATTTGCTTGATAGTTAAGCATCGTATAAAATATTTTTTAGCCGGATTAAGAAATGCTGCAAAACCCTCTGATAGTTTAAATCCTTCTTCTCGATAACACTCTTCTTCAAAGAGCACCAACCATGAACACCACCTTAAGCCCCAACAACAAGATGCAAGAACTTGAGAGCGAATGTCAGCTCCTCCAGTTGGAATTCAACAGTCTCCGCGCCGGTGCGGCCACCCCACAATCCGTTGTGAAACAACACATTGCTGAGCTCAAGCGGTTCAACCGGGTGAAGGATATCGCTTTGGGATTGATCACCCTCATTGCTGATAGCAGAGGGATCACGGTCAAGGAAGTGATGGACGAGATGGGCCTCGACATCAAGCTCTAGGGACGACAAGACCACTGCTACGTAAGCTATCCTTCAAACTGCTATAAAGCTATCGAAATCTATCGCTATACGAAGAACGCATCTACAAAAATTCGATGCAACTATTTTTTTCTATTGTTGTGCCAGAAATGATCCACCCACGTGATCTAATTCGTCAAGAAGATTCCGAATCTCCTGATGGATTCTTGACATCCGATCTACTCGACAAGGCTTCAATCGCACACGCTCTCACAGTAAATGTCTTTCTAAGACAACATGCGCATGTTCACAGCACTATCTGCATTCCTGGTGCTATGGATCGCCTTATGCGCTCTATTCCCTCCCCTCTCTGCCGCTGCGCCTCCTTCTTCAACCACGGCATCGGCCCCCTCTTTGGCCTCCATCGCGCCTCTCCAGCACCGCCAAATCTCCGATTTCTCCCTCACCGAGTTTCTTTTTGTCAGTGACATCGACGGTAATCTTCATGGCATCCATCGCAGCACGGGCGCCCATATCTGGACTCTCCCGCTAGATGAGCCGCTCGTGCGTATCCTGGCCAATGTATCCGCGGATAAATACCCGCAATCAGATATTCTTTGGTTTGTAGAACCCTACGCCGACGGAACCCTATACTACTTCTCTCCCCAGTTCGGTCTTAATAAACTACCCACCACTATCAAGGACTTGGTGATGCAGTCGCCCTTCTCCTTGGGCTCCGACGACAAGATATACACCGGAACTCGCAAAACCTCCTTGTACTCCATCTCCGTCAGGCTGGGTAAAGTCCAGTCCTCGTTTGGCCTGGACGATAAGTGTCCCGCGCCCAACACCCACTACAATATCGACTCGACCATCAACGGCGATCGCGACACCATTCTCGTCGGGAAAACCACCTTTGAGCTCTCCATATTCTCCAAGAGCGATCGAAGCGTGGTGTGGAACGTCTCCTACTCGCAATGGGGGCCCAACAACATCGATCAAGACTTGGCGGCCCAGAACCATATCTCGGGCGACAATCTCCACTTTTCGCCGTTTTACGATACCTCCTTGCTCGCTGTGAAGCGGGACCTGGGCCTGGCGGCATGGGTCACCAAGATTCCTTCGGCTCCGGTCAACATGTTCGATGTCTTTTTCAACCGCCAGAACGGAGAGTACGTCTTGCTCCCCCAGCCTCGTCTCCCGACCAACAGCCTTCAGATCAAGTCTGACCCCTTCCACAAATCTGACCGTGTCTTCATCAATAAGACTAGCAACGGCAAAGAGTGGTTTGCAATGAGCTCCGAGAACTATCCCTCGTTGGTCAATAGCTCGCCGCTCCTGAAGTACGAGCTCGACTTGTTGCAGTGGGAGCGCAGCGGCAAGGGCGAATACATGTACTTGCAGGACTTTAGTATCAGTGGATCCTCTCCCAAGGCAGTCGAAAACCTCTTGTGCGGCGTCCACAACTCCAAGAGCTTGACCAGCTCCGCTCAGTACCGGCCCGCATCGCGTTTCGCAGGGTATTCTCACGTTCCTCAAATCGGCGACGGCCACACGGGCGACCTCATACTCCGGAGCCCGCGACAGCTTTTGCCGGCGACTCCTCAACACTTTATAAACGGTATGCGGTTCCCGGAACTGACTCCTGGCCTGGGATCGGACTTGATCGTAGTCCATGGCGAGCCTCAAGTAGCCGCAGAGAAAGTCGACGCCCCACCAATTCCTGAAAAAGATGCACCCCTCTCGGAGTCGTGGTTGTTGCAACGCCTGCTTTTGCGGCGCATTGTCGAGGACTTGTTGGTGCTCTCTGTCATCTTGATCCTCATTTTGTTGTTTGGCGACCCGGTAAGGTACATTTACGTCGTTCGCAGCGCCTTAATATCCAAGTGGACGCAGCAATCGGAAAATCACCCGGCAGACATTATCCAGGAGTTCTTTGCGCCAGCGGAGAACGACGCAATAACTGATGTCACGGATTCTGCAGAGTCCAACCAGACTTTAGTGGAGAAGGATAGACGGGATAGCCAGGACAGCACGGAAGAAATCAAGGAAAGTGCCGATAATGCCGAGGAAAGTGCTGCAGAGGAAGAACAGGTCTTTCGTCGGCGCAAACGCGGGACGCGGGGAGCGGGCAAGCGCGGCGGCAAGAAACAGAAACCGAAGGTGGCGGACTTGGCAGCTAATGACGATTCGGCCACAGCTTTTAATAGCGATGCCGAGGAAACAGCCTCGCCTGGCAATGATAACCCGGTTACGCTACCGCCTACGGGCCGTGATCCCTCCAACTATCCTATGGATAAGAATTTGACCATATCTGACAAAGTGTTGGGATACGGCTCTCATGGAACTGTGGTGTACCAGGGAACGTTCGAAAACCGGCCCGTGGCAGTCAAGCGGATGCTCTTGGACTTTTACGATGTGGCCAGCCACGAAGTGCGGCTTCTCCAGGAGAGCGACGACCACCCGCATGTTATCCGCTATTTCTGCTCGCAACTGAGTGCTACGGAAAAGTTCTTATACATCGCGTTGGAACTTTGCCTATGCTCGCTCGATGACATCATCGAGAAGCCTCAACAGTACCTGTCGTTGCGCATGCCCAAGCTTAACCACGTCTTGTACCAGTTGGCAGGCGGGCTCCACTACTTGCACCTGCTTCATATCATCCACAGAGACTTGAAACCTCAGAATATATTGGTAGCCGCCGCAAAGCACGACGACCGTCTCCAGCTCGTGCAGCCACATCAAGAAAACAATGTGCGCCTCGTCATCTCGGATTTCGGCTTGTGTAAGAAACTAGAATCGGATCAGTCTTCATTCCGGGCCACCACGAACTATGCGGCACTGGGTACCCTGGGGTGGCGTGGGCCAGAGCTCCTACTCCAGCCTGATCAGGGGTACTATGGCGAATCGGCTTCACTGTCACTCGCCAGCAGCGAGGAGGCTGGTGAAAAACGGCTCACTCGCACCCTCGACATCTTCTCATTGGGATGCGTTTTCTTCTACATTCTTACAGCCGGTTTACATCCGTTTGGCGACCGATACATGCGTGAGGCCAATATTATCCGCGGTGAGTATAATCTCAAGCCCCTTGAGCACAAGTGTCCACGCGACTCCGTTGCCGCGAGCGACTTGATCGGGAAGATGATCAGCGCCAATCCGTGCGACCGGCCCTTGACCGGCGTCATTCTTCGGCACCCCTTGTTTTGGCTGGACCAAAAGAAACTAGATTTCATGCTCAAAGTCAGCGACCGCTTTGAAATCGAGCAACGAGACCCACCGCTGGTGCTCCTACAGAACTTGGAAGCGCGAGGCAAGATTGTGCATGGTGGAGACTGGCACGCGCGTTTCGACCAGGAATTTCTCGACCACCTTGGCAAATATCGAAAGTACCACACCCACCGTCTCATGGACTTGCTCCGTGCAATGCGCAACAAGTATCACCACTTTAACGATATGCCGACATCCCTACAGCTGCAAATGAGCCCATTACCAGGAGGCTTCTACGAATACTTCATCAAGAAGTTTCCCAATTTGCTAATGCAAACATACTATTGCGTGGCCGAGAACATTTGTGAAGAACATATGTTTTCTGAGTACTTTTAGTGGCGGGGCGGTCTAGTGCCCCTTGATAGATTATAGCTACAAATTTATAGATATGCTAGCACAAGTCGTCTCTTACGACTGTCATCCCGAAAAAGGTCCTTGCTCTGGTCCGTCGATTCTTTGGACGCCAATCGCCCTTGGTTGTAAAAATTCTGTTTGAGGTGACCCCAATGTGTGTTGCATGATTTCTCAATCGAATATCAGCCTTCCGTCAAAAAAAAGTCAATATTGTTGAGTCTGCAAATGGCATTAGATCCCTATGCGACACGACATGAAAGAGACAAAACATTTACGATCACTCTGCTATCGCATCAACTATATTAGGTCCTCGCAGTGTGCCAGATCTTAATATCACACTTACTTCTGGAGACGGCTCGGCAATATGTAAAGCCAGTGGAGCCTGCACGATGCGTTGGGCTAGCGAAACGAGATTCCAAGATCAAGAGACGAAATACTTGATTAGCCATCTCTCAGTCCACCTTCAAACATCGTGGGAATGGATTACGATTTGGCGTCTCGATCTAGCGGCGTGAAGCTAAATGTCTGCAAAACTTGGTCACTATTTGATTGACCAATGAGACATTCTTCGAAGTGATCAAACTCCATGACAACCTCAAAACATTTTGACGGCCACCACATGCTTTCTACCATATTATTGTTCCAGTAAGATGACTGTGAGATATAGATGATGTCACAAGGGTCAAGTTCGTGGAATCCACTGTATTGGAATGCAGAAATTCCTGAAAATGAGGCGAAGGATGACCTTTGACCTATTCAGATTGAGACGCACAACAAATCAATCGTGAAATCGAAAACTCCGATATAGTGTAACGGCTAGCACGGTTCGCTTTCACCGAGCAAACCCGGGTTCGACTCCCGGTATCGGAGATTTTATTTTTGCATTTTCATATCGATGGAGTTATGGGCAGGCATTGCGTGAGAAAGGATAGATCGAGCCTCGATTGGGACGGTTTATTCATCAAAGGGTCAACGTGCATACTATATCAAATTCAGTTTCTGGGAGACTGCTACTTCTCATTCTTCCTCTTAGATTTCTGCGGCTTGGTTACCTTTTTACTATTGCCTCTATTCTTGCTCAAGTTTTTCGGCTTTTTTGAGTCGTTGGATTTGGAAGACGATTGAGTAGATTCATCGGCTGTATCTTCTGTTGTAAACTTGGTGTGCTTCCCCGTAAAATTTTGAGAGCTAATGGCAGGCAGTGCCGCGCTTTCGGAGACGGCGCCACCTAGTCCCGACTTGACTCCTAGCGTGTTCTGCAAATACCGCTGCGCTTTTTTACTTGCCCGATCTTGCTCAAGCTCAGACAGCGCTGTACGCAGAACCAACTCCTTATATCGGGCCATAGACGCCTTTATGCGGCCTAGCTCTTTCATTACCGGATGTGAATCCGTACTTATACCTTGTACCTTGATGTAGGCAAAGATAATGGCGATTAGGGTGTATGTAAAGTTGTTGAGAAGTAAAATCTGTTGATGCAGCGATGCGGTGGAGAGCAAAAGCTCATCCAAAGACTTTTTGAGGATTGGCTCTAGCTTTGTCGAGAGCGCCAGCGTCAGCATGTCCACAGCTTGGACGAATTTCCGCACTTCGTCCACCCGCTCCATAGTTTCGTGCACAAGGTTCGCTCGAAGAAATTGAGATGCGATGGCTGAAATCCCTGTGCACCGAAAAATTCCCCACGATGCCTTTCCTCATTCACCTTACAAATGGGCCCTATACGTAAAAATCGCGAGATCCTCACGGGCGGCAAGAGGTATGCACAGAAGGCTGCCAAAAAGCATCGAGTCGAAGAGGTAGTCTTTGATAAGGAACAGCGCGAAGAGTATCTCACGGGGTTCCATAAGCGCAAATTGCAACGCCAAAAAAAAGCCCAGGAATATAATCGCGAACAAGAACGTCTCGCACGGATTGCAGAGCGTAAAAAACAGCGAGATGAGCGGAAGAAAGATGTGGAACGTCAATTGGACCAGTTCAACAAGACTGTCAAGGCTGTTACCAATTTTCAAAGCGATGAGGAGACCGGCGATATGGAAGATTCCTCGTGGGACGGATTTGACGATGACCCCGAAAATTCTCTGTGCGATCCAGGAAGCAAAGCAAAACCCATCACGACACCTCCTCGTGGAATCCTCCATCACAAAGAGATATACAAGTTGGATACGCGAGACGGCCTAGAGCAGGCTATTGCTGAGGAGACGACAGTGACAGTTGAATCTCTAAGCAACCCCGCGATAGAGGAGGCACAAGCCGCGCTCGCGGAGCAAGCGCGACGCAATAACGTTCTTCTCGAAAAGAACGAGCAAGTATTAGCCGAGCTGATAAAACGAGCGCAAAATTATGCGGTTGTGTGTGGGGTGGCCAAACCTGGAGCGGATGCCCAGAGCAAGCAAAAGCGCAAAAAGTTCCGATACTTGACGAAAGCTGAGCGGCGTGCTAATACACGCGTGGAGAGAAACAAGAATAAGGGTAAGGGTCCGCCACGTAAATGACCATGACCATATTTTATTCTGCAACCTGTGGTGAGAAAAAATAGAACGAGTGCATTTCCTTGTTTTCTGTCCTTCTACGTGTGTTCGACATGGAACCTCTATCAACATTATGTCGCGTGGCTGCTGGGTGGTCGATGCGTCCTACATTCCGACCAAGCCCTCGCTTTATCACTTGCATTTACTTGGCGCAAGTACGTCGATCAAGATTTTGGCAGCATTCTAGGCTTTGAATAGATACGGTTCAAAAAATAACGAGTATCGCACTTTAACCACTGCTCACAAGTGGAATGGGCATTCAGCTCTGCGTAGATCATAAAATACTCAGAACATCGACCTTGATTTGGCTGCGCAGGGAATTTGGTGCTATCCTCGCAGAATTCATGCGTGATTGATGTCCGAAACAGTGAGAGCGTACGCCGTGGGCAAACTTACTCCTGATTTGAATGACTCAGGATTGTGGCGGTTTGCATTGTATCTGTACTTTCGACTCTCTTATTGAAGCATATTCGACCGAATAGCAATTGCCAACAACATTTTGCAATCGCGGCCGAGATCGAAGTTTTATGTGCGAGGGAGTGTAGCCGTGCTTCATAGTTTTCGCAGCCACCCTAGTCGGACCATTGGCAAAAAAACGAGTCCACATATTCTCTATTCCGGTAACTGCCCTTCTTCAAGGACCATTTCCATGCAGGTGGTCTAGTATAGAAGCTACGTAAACGCGCATTTTATAATAACTTGAAGCATAGATAATTGGGCTTTCTTGCAACCGTTTGTAGCAAAACTTGTCACGATCTGACAAGATAGATCACCTAATTGTGATTAATGGCATAGATATGTAACTTACCCTGCGTCAAAACTGAATCCCTAGCTTTTGAGTACTTCGAGGACAGCCCCATTGAGTTGAAAAGGTGTGTCCTCAAATTCGGTATTTTGGTATTTTTCGCAGCCATTTTTACACTATCTTACACCTGAGCCCATGTTACTAAGACACAGCTTTGAAGGCGTCACGAATGCCGAAGCGGCTCTAGTGGCAGATCTCTATCAACTTGTCTGCGAAAGAAAGACCGGCAAAGACTTTGTCCCGGGAGGGAATGCGACTTCTCGACGGTTTTTACCGTATTATATTGCGGAATGGGGCCAATTTTTTGGGTACAAAGCTTATTGTCGTTTCACTGTGAATTCGGAGAATTCATACCGTGAGCGAGATGAATGCTGCAACCGGGCATGACTGCAAAGAGTTTTTTCTTGATGCTGTGTGATGCCGGTAGCAGAATTGTTAATATTAGATTACCCCCTCTCGACAGCAAAACCTCCTACACATATAGTATGGAGTTAGGGTCCAGGGTGTGATCAGAGTTACAGACGGGACCATGACATTTGATCGAAAAGACTTCAAGCTCAGGGGTAAAAGGCATGTTAGATAGTCGGATTGGTGAAAAGGGTGAAGCTATCGGCGGAACGCAGCACACTCGAAGATGCGATAATCTCCACTGGAGGCTGTGTCGCTCGCAGACATTCTGCTTAGCACGAAGGAGCGCGATGAAAATACAAGTAGAAGCTTAGAGTGTGTGGAGTCAGCCGATCGTAATCTGTCGAAGCGTCTAGAAATATGATGGTTGCCTCTATTTACGCTGAAACGTTGACATTTGCAAAATTTTTGACGCTGAACTTTTCTAGTTCCAAATTACCTCTCTAATGACGTGGGTCCTGTTAATCCAGGAATAAGTGATTTGATAATTCCCTTCAATTCTCATAGCTTAGCGAGTTTTTGAATATTGTGTTAGCAAGCGACGCATTACCAGAGAGCCAAGCCATGGTCACATCATACCATGAGCAGATAACCGCACAAGGAAGTGTGGATTATATCTCCAAGACGGCTTTACAATTTGTTTCTACTGATTATGCTACACGTGCTAATTTGAATCAAGCAAAGTTTACTGAATAACGCCTGCTAATAAGTTTCAACTACCGCTAACCAAGAAATGCTTTGCATGCCAATTCTTCGGACGCGCCGTGAGCTTACGGCCGAATGCTGCCTCAATGTTGTCATAGAACTGGAGGGTTTCCTTCCAGCTCGTTTCTTTGCGTTTAAATTCCATAGTTGCCGGCAAATCCAATACCTTGAGCACCAGACTGCCACGAAAACCCGGCGGAAATCTTAAAGCACTTGCTTGACCAAGACCTACTAGGATCAATGTCTCGAGACTTTTGTGATTGCATACCAGGATCGGCATATAAACAACCGAATCGGGTGCGGAGAATTCCAATCTTTTCAAATTGCATGGGAACTGAACATTCGTGAACAGGGCTGAGGCAGACGGCCTCATTTTGAGCGTATGCAAAGATTCTAGCCCTCCAGGCAATACCGGCAACAGTCCCACACCTAAAAGATCCAACTCACGCAAGTAAGGTGGCGGACACCAATCTGAGAGAAGACTGGTTGGATCAGTCGAACGGGGAAAAGTACCTCCAAGCCCGGGAAGAGTAGCTCCAAGCCCGGGAAAAGTACCTCCAAGCCCGGGAAAAATACCTTCAAGCCCGGGAAAAGTACCTTCAAGCCCGGGAAAAGTAGGTTCCCGCCCCTCAATCTTGATTTTCTTCAAATTGACGAGTTGTCTCCATTTTAGGACATCTTCCAGTGTCTCGTCGTATTTTTTGAGAGCCTTGGCACTGTCAACACTAATTACTAACGTGCTTAATGAAAGTGGAAGTTGCATTTTCGACAATGGAATGGAGCCGAGATCGAGTAATGTAAGGTGCTTGGGAAGTTTCATGCGTGGGCCTATCCACTGTTGACCGAGACCACCACGGGTTAACACCAAAAGTTTTAACGAGTCAGGGAGGCGACCTAAAATCCCTGGTATATCAACGGACCGTGACGCGTAAGTTGTGCTAAACTCTAAATGCTCGAGCATGGGAGGCCAAGTGATCATCATGTTTAGAGGCATTGTATAGACTTTGGTTTCCACACGAAGTACGAGACGCTCGAGAGATCGCGGGAATGTCACTCGTGCCAGCGAAATACTGATAGGCCCAATTTCAAGATCCAGGATTGTGTCAGGAAGCGAACTAAAAGGTATCAGCTGAATGGTTGGAAGGTTTGATTGTGAGTCATGCGGGCCATTGGGGCTGAGAGCTTGAAAAAACGATGGAAAATTCAAGTAATCACTGTACATGATTTTTAAAATCTTGATCAGAGGGGGGAGCTTGAGGGTAGAGTAATCAACGAATTCGCCGGCAATGTCAAGCAAAACAACGCTCTTTGGCCATGATAACCCCCGCCAATCAATGGCCTTGCAGGGATCGGGCGATCTCTTTTGAGTAACGAAGGGCAAAGCGAATGGGAACTTGTCGTCAAATAGAGCCTCACTCAATCTAATCCCTTTAAGTGATTGTATGGCTAGAAAACTTTTCAAGTCCGAGAGAGCTTTGGTTTTCTTCCGATTCGGTTCATACTTCACAAAAGTTTCTGCGATATCCATTGAGTTGATCAAATCCGCGACTTGAGCGAGCTGCGGCAAATCGCCTGTGAAAGCTACCAACAACTTGGAAGTACGCTGTCCCTTGTTGGTTCGAAGGAATTTCGAGCAAGCGTTAAAACCCACAACTGCGTTTGGAGGCTCGGTTCCAGGGATAAAGCCACGAGAACTTTGTTTGTTATCAGGTATAAAGCTGAGAAAGATATGTGAACCAAACACGACTGCGAATGCCGCGCGCCTAACATCTTCATTCGGGTGGTGCATAAGAACGTCTTTCAAATGAACATATGGGACATACTTCAACACCTCTGAAATTAGGTCGGTGCCGAGACGCGGGAAGTAGTCGACAAGAAAGTTGTTGGTGATCGGGGGCATCTTTTGGAGTCAGGAGCGGATCTTTGCGCCTATGCTTGGGATGAGTCTATTTTATACTCGGCACCAAAATCTGAAAGGAAGCTGGATCACGGTTGGGACTTGTCCGTGGAGAGAGTCCATAGGACGATATGATCCATTTTATACATGACTCGCTGGGCCTCTCCATTAGTTTTGGTTTTTTCCAATCACAGCTCGTAAAGTGTCCCGAATGCACACAAGTCCGCAGGGTGCATTATTGTTTATGCACAAATGTCGTGATGAGAATGCACAAAAGTATACCTGAGCTCGTGACCTTGCTGGAAATTGCGCCCACTTGAAGGCAGATCTTGAATCAGGAGTCTAGGCATGTTATTCAAAGACCGCCCTCTTAGCCAGTCGGCCTCCGCAACTTATCTGAGAGCTTTGAAGGTGATTACAGAAGGTAGTAATTCGACTTCCGAGGCAATGACACAGACCAATGAGTGAAGAGGAACCTCGTGATTAATTCGTTGGGCTAGAGCATTTATTCAAAATATCGGACTTGACTCGTATCTGCGAGTTGAAGGCCAAATCTCGTTCAATGGTTATCTCGCTCAATGCCTTTGGTGAAGTAATTGCAATTGAGTCGTATTCGCGAGTCGATACATTTGTGAGTAGATTGGCTTTTCTTTGGTAATCCGCTCGATTCTCATTTGGTCAAGTGGTGTGATTTAACTCGTATTTCCACCGGCGCCCAATCCTAGTGAGTAAGCTTACCTGACTCTAAGCTGTAAGCCGAATACCAGACCCGTGAGTAGATGTGGTTATCTCACTCTGTTCAACCACTCGGGCAGGTGATCAACACACGCTCAGACAATGTATTGTCGGCTGCATCTCGCGATTTACGGCCGATCAGAGTGTGTATGACCAGCCAATTCAATTGTCGGAGTTATGCAACTAAGCATTTCTGAGGGGTGTTTTCGTATGCATTTTTCAGTGACGGAAAAACACCGAGGAATAGACTGCAACACTTGAGAATGTTCAATCCACCACACAAGCAGATTGGATTCTGATGACAGTTCACATCAGAAGTGACCCGTATCAACACTCGAGGCAACAAGCTCTGATACGTCGATTGTGAAGTAGATCCACAGTAGAGACCAAAGAGTTGCAAAACAGCGTATCAGGGGTTGAACAAAAGTCCGGGTAATTCACGATGCTTTGCGCAGAAAAAAAGGCTCGCGTCATCGCGGATCTACATAGAATTAACTACACTTCTTTCTAGAACCAAACAGTATGTCCATGACCTCAAGATTCAACTGATGACAAGCTGTCGCCCCAAACGGAGGCTCCTATTCAGGACCATGACCGATTCGATTCAATGCCAAACACACTGAAAATTCTGAAGAATCTTGTTTCAATTCGTGCAACATTATACTAACAATGTGCAGAGTGTGTAATGCAATAAACGAATCAGCCAACCCTTTCAACTGTAGACAAGAGACGTGCTAGTGATGTTTCCATGCTAATCATGAACGATCTGATTAAACCATAACTAAATCGCGGCGCATGCGCCGCGTCTGAAGTGTCGTCTCTTGCCCCGCGCTTGATCAAGGCTAGTTGGTGTAGACTCATGTAGATACAGAATACCATTAAACCAGCAATCACTGAGGCCAGAGCGTAGAAGGTTATTGCTATAAGGTAGAAACTAATTGCTAAATAGTCCATTCACGTACCCGTGAGCGTACACGTATTATTACATCCGGTATAAAACGGACACGTTCCACTGTTTACGCACACAGCAATGAGCGACGGGCAGAGTGCGCCCGTGAGCATTGACCTATTGGTAGCCCAGCCACTCAAGGTACTATTCCTCGTGCATGGCGGCGTTTTCGCGTGGTGGGCCCTCTTGCTGATCGTGCAACGGTGCACCAGCATCAACGCAGCCCACTTGCTCCGGCTATCGTACCATCCGCGCGACTACATCGCCCAGCTGAGCACGGCCACGGGCGAGCTTGCGGCGACACAGGCCCCGTCGTGGGTCGACTGTGCGATGGCGAGCAAAGGGGCGTGGCGGTTGTATCGCCACCTCTTGGCGGTGATCGCTGCCACTGCCATCGTGTCGGCCGCGATCTTCACATGGTCCCCGCAGAACGTGTTGCTAATGCCGTTCGCACAGATGCTACCGTTGGCAGCACTAATGTACACGCTATACAGCATGTTTGGCGGGCTGCGACCGGGGATGGGGATCACGCGGCTCCGCACCACGTTCAGGCGCGTGATTGTGGGACGTATCAACAGCAGCGAGATGCGCACGAACGATATTCTTCTCTCGGACCTGTTGGTGCTGTACAGCCGGGTGTTGAACGACGCGGTGATGTTTGTGTATACGTGGTACTGGGACCATAGCCGGTACCCGGCGGCGCTCGAGCTCGCGGTGCTCGTATTCCCGCTGGTGCTACGGATCAGCCAGTGCTGGCGCGAGTACCGTCTCACCGAGCGCCGGAGCCACTTGTGGAACACGGCAAAGTACGTGTCGGGCATTTTGCCGCCGGTGCTCGGCTTCTGTGCCGCGCGGTACTCTGACCAGGCGATAATAGTGCTGCACCTACGGGGCGGCAGCATGCTTGTAAACGCGCTCTACTCGTTGTACTGGGACATATATATGGACTGGGAGTTGCGGCCGGAGCTCTATGTGGTGTCGGGATCGTGGCGGGCCGAGCGCGAGACGCACTTCTCCAGTGTGGTGTATGTGTTGGCGTTAGTGGCGGATGCCGTTCTCCGGTTTACGTGGGTAGCCGGGTTCTCGCGGCGGTGGGGCCCGACACTCAAAGGCCCCTTTTCAATAGGGTATGCCGGGATGGAGGTCGCGGAGATATTGCGGCGATGGGTATGGTGTTTCCTCAAGCTTGAGAACGACTGGAGTCGGGTACTGCAAGTCGATGTAGAGCTCTTGGATAAGTAGTAGGGGGAGAGTGGGGAGAGTGGGGGAAAGAAGTAGGATACGATTAGATGAAAGATGTAGAATATAGAATACTGTAAACAAATACACAAGTGATTCCACCAGATTTGATTGTTTGAACACACAAGATATGAGTGATGATATGTAAGATGTGATGTTTAATACACAAGATACGATTGATGGAATACATAAGTGAGTGGTGTTTAGTACACAAGACGTAGTGAGAATACCGAACGTGGTAGATTGTACAAGATACACCCTCGCATGACACACTACAGAACGGATGAGACGCGCCACCATCAAGTCATCAGCCGGCTGTGATGCTCACTGGGCGTCCAACCAGGCCTGCGCCGAGTTGCGCCAGGCGAGATCGGCCTTCGGGGAAAGCCGGGAGTCCTTGTGGTAGGCGTACTTGAGCGGCAGCTTCAAGCCCACGTAGAGAACGACCACCGAGGACATGGCGAGGACGGCGCCTGCGGAGAGTTTGGGAGCGTGGGCCATCTGAACAGTGTGTTGTGGTGGTCTCAGATTACTGCCTGCGTATAAAACTCATCACTGCGAAAAAGATTCAGCCCTGCAAATTTCACCGCTATAGACGCCGAGCATGCGTCGCATCAGATGCCTACGCGCCATCCACGTCTTCCGGAGGCCCCTCTCGACGTCGCTGCCCTCAATACCGCTGTCTGTCCCCATATCCACACCCACCACCACCAATTCGTCCCCACAGAATAACCGACATCCCTCCACTACCCTCTCCCCCTCGGCCGTCACCCATCGCCTTCCGGAACTGACCGCCCAGCAGCTGCCCCTCCTTGTCACGCTCCATGCCAGACTCAATCTTCCTAAAGCATACTCCCTCTCCACTCTTCTGCAGGCGCTCAACTACCACAATCTGTCCTCGGGCCTTGCAAGCAACTTTGCCCTCAACATCCTCGGCAAGAACCTACTCTCCTACCACGTTCTGGAGCACCTTTTGCTCCGCTACCCTCGGCTCCCCATGCCTGTTCACAACGCGGCCGTCGACGCGTATATGGGCGACGATACTCTCGCGCAGATCGCCCAGCTGTGGGCTATTCAGCTCGATACTTCCTCCAAGGTAGATAAGCACTTGGCCAACGAACCAGAGTTTATGCAGTATGGCCGATTGCGCTACTGCAGTGATCTAGATAAGCTCCAACCTGTGCAGGACGGCATTGTAAAGGTCGGATCCGCCCATGATCCCGCGACCATCGCCAAGGTCTACGCCCTGCTGGTCCGCTCCATTGTCGGCGGCATGTATACCCACTGCGGTGAGAATTCTGCAAAGGAGTTTATCAACCGCCACGTTTTGCTGCGCAAAGTGGCGCTCCGCGAGATGTTTGAATTCTCCCAGCCGACCCGCGAGTTGGTGCGCGTGTGCGACAAGTTGGGCTTCACCGATCCCGTGGAGATCCGCCTCACCGCAGAGACCGGCCGCTTGCTGGCCCACCCCATCTACGCCGCGACCGCCTTTTGCGGCGTCCAGCCCTTGGGCGACGGGATCGGGTCCCTGATCCAGGAGGCCAAGACGCGTCTGGTGGTACTGGCTTTGCTAGCATACTACTTGTACTCGCCCGTATCTGCCGAGGGGGGTCCCATCCTGGTCCCCAGCGACGAAAACTACCAGTTTGAAGGAATAATCGGGTCCGGAGATGTCGCCATATAGTTGGCGTGTATATAGAGTGGCGAGTAGCGTTACAATAGATTACTTGCTAATGCATCTTCCTAGAGGATATTCCAAAAAGTGATACAATGCCTGGCATGTATGGATAAGACGAACAAGGTGTACAAGACTGGAGAGAACCAGCACTCGATGGGGGATTTCTCGAAATAGCTATTCTACAGAAACCAAAAGTTACAAAATGTGACATCGCACGAAGGCATTGGAGCGCGAATTTCATAATACGGACTCGAACACCGATAAGAATCACGGGCTGCATCTCCTGCTGGCGATTAAGTCTGCGGATTATAACAAGTAGCGTGAATTCATTTTACAGATTTTCATGCGAGTCGAAAACACGGCACGCGAAACTGCCGTACATGTGAAGCAGACGTCCTTTTGGCATCCTGACTGATCCGGATAAAGTGAGACACCGTCAGCGTGGCCCATACACTAATAGAAGTAGAAAATCCCGCCAAGCTGCTCTCTGTGAAGGATAAACGGAGCCGATTCTTATCGCTAGTGACTTGTCAAGTCTACCAGAGCGCGGGACGACAGCGGTCAATGTCTACTGGCAATATATCACGCTACTGATTTGTCCTTTGAAACAGCCCATGTTACGTAGAATAGCCACCGCTACCGGCGTCCCCGGATGTAGTGTGCCCCAAAGCATCTTGATGCCAAATCTCTTTTCCCTAGGCTCGTCTATTTGCATTCTCTTCACTCGGACTAAGTCTCCCTTGGATCGAATTGCGACCACTACGGCATTCCCCGATGCAACAGCGAAGGCCCAAAAAAAAGATATCCTCGTCCGAAAACGGAAATCCTCTCTGTCGTCTAGCCTGGAACCGTGAATCTGACACATGCCATTCCCCTTATTTTCTGGTCCGTTTTACAGGCTGCTGCTCGGTGCCCGTTGACACTAGTATCTATTGTAGAACTCGTTTGAGATGATACCTTCTCCGCGACCGTTAAGGCCAGTGAATCCGTTCCCAGCTTCCCTTTCCGACCTCATTTCAAAGCGTTCTTGCCGGCTTCTCGGAAACTACCCAAAAGCGGTGACGGGCAAAATCACCAGTGACAATTTCTTTTTCGGCAGCAGTACTGGTCGTGTAGCCCAGAATGCGGTCCAACTCGAAACTTTGAGGTATTTAAGGGGACGGGGCACGCGCCCAAACCCCAGAGATAGGCCATCATCACTGTGTGTTTGAAATAACCACTTTCGCTTAACAATGAAGTTTCAGAATGTGCTTGTGTTGTCTCTGGCCATGTGCCAAGGTGTGCTTTCCCTTGAAAAGTTACGAGACGAGGGAGTCTTTAAGCAGATAAACGGCAAGAACTTCAAGTGTTTTGACACTGAGAAGCAGGCGATCGCCTTCCGCAATACTCTTGGCCTGAGACGCTCCGGTTCCGGTACAGCAATTCCCCCTTTGCAGCGAAACACTGAGAATGCTCGCCGCGGGAAGGGATTTGATGATGCGCCCAAGAGTACGATATCAGATGGTTTCAATGGACAGAACAGCAGGGTATCCGGCGCAACCAGGAATGCAGAGGATGAAATTGAAGGAAATCAAAGTAAGGAGAAATCGGAGAGGGTGACCAAGAAAATGGAGCCCAAGGATAAGGTATCTGCAAATCCACTGTCACGCACCACATTGGAAAACTATTTGGAGTTCCCTTCCTCAAGAGATTCCGGAGAAATTGCTGGAAACTTTTGAATCCGAGAAATAGGAAGGGCAGGCAAAAAAGAAGGGCATGCAAAAGATTAATCCGTGTCGGGGACGCGTTTTGCAGGTTGGAGAACCTCCCTTTCGAGACCATATGTAACGCAGTCTCCCAGTGGGCACCAATCTCTTGAAAAAGCATCGGTGATTGAAAAAAGCGGATCTTGACACTGCAGGACCTCGAGGATTTCGAGTTTCGTGGCGGCGTTCAGGTACTTTATGTGATCAATTGATTGAAATCTCAGATGTGCTCTTTATGCGATCGGTAACAACGAGCTGTCGAAAAGACTTTGAAACATGGTCAGTAATCATGTGTATAATCACCTTGGTAGTAGACCACTTTTTGTTTTAGAATTTTGTGTGTTGAGACGTCTCAGTCTGATAAGAACCTCATCGCTCGACAAATCACCAAGACTGTGATGTATGAGAGGGCCTTTGACAGCGATTAGGTCTTTTTCTGGTCATCACATCCCACTACTGGTCTCAGCAGTTCAGTAAACCTTGAGGTATCGCAGGCTGATTGAGCTGTACATTTCATGCTCACCAGTCTGGCCTGCCGCTCAAACATGTATCAAGTTAATATCCTATCATGGTTAGGTTGGGTCCCTCTGGCATGCGCCGCTTTTGTGTACAGAGAACTCTTTGGTCTATTTGGCGCGTCACAGATCCAGGTATGATGAAAAGGATGCAGCAATTGTGCAACAGCCTCGTCAACCCTGATATTTGAAATCGCAAGCTGATTGAGTGTCGGTGTTCATTGAAAATCTTCTTCAAGAACAGCGCACGACTACTCGGGTGGAACGCACACGTTGGGACCTATCACACAAAGCTGATTCACACTATTTTGTCGGTCGGAGATTTTCCGCAATCTCCAATCTGTTTCAAACTTCGATGCTGGATGCACGCCAAATTGTCGGTTAAAATGTCCTTGGTTACAGCACAAGTTTGGGCGCTTATTCGCTAACAGCTCTCGGCTGTCTCAAGGTCAGCTCCTAGGCGGCTATTCTTTTATGCGTTGATCGTGATTGTGCGTCATCACCAGGGTATTTCTGGAGATGTTTCGGTTCGTGTTGACTTGGTTCTTGAAAAATCATTCGCAGTCGTTCACACTTTGAGCCCAATCAAGCTAATACTCCTGAATCGTTTCTGCTTGTCGCAAAGAGCAGTATTGTGTCGAATATCCAATTTGAATGGGATCAAGCTGTCCTTTAGAACCGAGTTTCGTCAGCTATTCTAGCGGGTGGTCTGTGATTTCTCTGGATCGCTGTTAGATGATAATTCGCTAGCAGTGAAAGATTGTTCAAGGTAGTACGATCTTCACTCGGGTACCCATCGTGAGCTGTTCACGGCACATGGGGTTTCTAATTCTGATACGAGAAGAACGCCTCGCATGCGATATCGCCCATATGTTTTGCGTGGATTCACGGGTGTGAAGTCGAGGATGCCAAATTTCAGTATATTTTTCAAACACGACTTCTCCGGAAGGACTTGCAGCTGTCGACAACTCGGCTCGCGTATCGCTTCCTCGCACTTATAGGCGCAGAGCAGCACTTGTTTCGAGCCCGTGACAGGAGCGATCTGTGAATCAGCATCGTGACTTGTAAAGGGCTGAATCCGAAGCAGAACTGGTAGCTGGATGTGTCACTTGGAAAGCGAGTGCGCTGACCGGGCCACAGTATAAGAGGCACGAAATTCCCGCCGAGAAATCCCGACGGCCAGAAATGGGAGGCGGATTCACAGACTTTTACTCGTACTATAACAGCGTCTTGAAGGCAGAAATGGGACCCAGGCCATTCACGTTCACGCCGGATCACGAACGAGAGAAACCTCACGACACGGTAACGATGATCGTCAAGAGCTTGAATTCGGCAGAAGACAAAGCCGAGGGGAAAGCGAAGGCGGCGGAATCGCGGAATGACGAGGAACTTTTCGGTTATGAAGTGAAGAGCATACTAGAGGATGAAGCAGAGGGGGGGAAAGAAGACGAAGGACAGTGGTTGTATGCTACCACTATTGCAACCGAAGGGGAGTATCGCTCTAGAACATATAATTATGGCCAAGTAATGACGGCGCTTGCCTAAGCTTTATATGCCTCGAGTACATGAGAGTTATAGGCGCAATACAATAGTGATGGTGGTAGCTTCTCAAAAAAGTGTCATTACATAATACCAAGAGCTTTAAAAAATCTGCGATGAGCTCGTACCACGCAGCAGAGGCCGACCTATCTCCAGATATGAACATCCTTGTGGTAGGAAACGGTGGCAGAGAGCATGCAATTGCATGGAAACTCTCGCAGTCTTCTTCCGTGAACCACATCTATGTGTGTCCCGGAAACGGAGGCACTGCCTCCTTGGGCCCCAAAGTCTCCAATGTGCCCCATCTCGACGGTCATCCCTCCCGGTTCCTGGCTCTTGCTCTGTTTGCGGTGGAGAACAACGTCAATTTGGCTGTTCCTGGTCCTGAACAGCCGCTCGTGGACGGAATCACCCTGGTTTTCTCAAAAATCGGTGTCCCCGTCTTTGGCCCCACGGCACTGGCCGCGCGCATGGAGGGCCTGAAGGCCTTTTCCAAGCGGTTCATGGACAAGCACAGTATCCCCACCGCCCGCTTCCATGCCTTCACGAATGTGGACGATGCCATTGCCCACGTCAAGGCTGTCGACTATCCGATAGTGCTCAAAGCCGACGGCATTGCCGCAGGCAAGGGTGTTTTAATCCCGCTGTCTACCGAGGAAGCTCTCGCAGGGCTACAGGAAATCATGGTCACCAAGGCGTTTGGCTCTGCCGGTGACGAAATTGTCATTGAGGAGTTTTTGCCCGGAGATGAGCTCAGTATCCTCACAATCACTGACGGACACGGCTTCTACAACTTGCCGGCCGCACAGGACCACAAGCGGATTGGCGACGGCGATACGGGGCTCAACACGGGCGGTATGGGCGCGTACGCGCCTGCCCCGATCGCGACCCCAGCGCTCTTGAAGGCAATCGACGAGACGATCATTCGTCCCACCATCGACGGAATGCGCCAGGACGGCTATCCCATGTGCGGCGTCTTGTTTACGGGCATAATGGTGCTGCCGCAGGGCGAGCCTAAAGTGCTCGAGTACAATGTGCGCTTTGGCGACCCGGAAACGCAGACCGTGTTGCCGCTCTTGCTGCCGGAAACGGACTTGGCGCGCGTCATGATGGCGTGCGCGGAGCACCGTCTCGACTCGGAGCACATTAGCATTCTCCCGCAGACCTTCTCCGCTACAGTAGTCATGGCCGCTGGAGGGTACCCCGAGACATACCAAAAGGGTAACGTCATAACGGTGGGGCCCGTGGCCCTGGGCACGCACATTTTCCACGCAGGCACTGCCGCGAAGGACGCAGCGATTGTTACCAGTGGCGGCAGGGTCATTGCCAGCACCTCGACGGCGTCCACGCTCCGCCACGCGGTCGACCGCGCCTACGAGGGGGTCGAGCAGGTCCTGTTTGACCAAAAGTACTGTCGCCGCGACATTGGCCATCGTGCATTCAAGGACGCCGAGAACGTGCCACACTGCATCACGTACGCTGACGCGGGCGTGTCGGTAGACAATGGCAACTTGTTGGTACAGCAGATCAAGCAAAAAGTGAAGCTGACGGCGCGATCCGGCGCGGACTCTGACATTGGCGGGTTCGGCGGTGTGTTCGACTTGAAGGCTGCCGGCTACGAGAGCAGCGACACGTTGCTCGTGGCGGCCACCGACGGCGTGGGCACCAAGTTGCGCATAGCGCAGATCATGGACAAGCACGACACCGTCGGCATCGACCTTGTGGCGATGAACGTGAACGACTTGGTGGTGCAGGGCGCGGAGCCGCTCATGTTCCTCGACTATTTCGCGACGGGCCACCTTGACATTGCGGTGGCGGCGCAGTTTGTGCTGGGGGTCGCCGACGGATGCATCCAGGCCGGGTGCGCGCTCGTGGGCGGGGAGACGCTGGAGATGCCCGGGATGTACCTGGCGGGCCACTATGACACGAACGGAACCGCTGTCGGAGCCGTGCTGCGGAGCAAGGTGTTGCCGCGCACACAGGAGATGGCTGCGGGCAACGTGCTCGTGGGGTTGGCGCTGGACGGGATCCACTCCAATGGGTTTTCGTTGGTGCGCCGGATCATGGAGGTCAGTGCGCACGAGTACACGAGCAAGGCGCCGTGGTCTGGTGCCAGCGGGACGATCGGCGAGGAGTTGCTCGTGCCGACGAAAATCTACGTGAAGCAATTGATGCCGTCGATCCGGGCGGATCGGGTATTGGGACTTGCGCACATTACGGGAGGCGGGCTTGTGGAGAACATTCCGCGGGCGCTCCCGCAGGGGTTGCGGGCGCGCCTAGACATGCATAAGTGGGTGGTGCCGCCGATCTTTGGCTGGTTCGGGCGCGAGGGCCACGTGCCTGCGACGGACATTCTCAAGACGTTCAACATGGGGATTGGAATGGTGTTGATAGTGGAGGCTGGGCAAGTGGATGCGGTGCTAGCAAGTTTGCGTGACGAGAAGGAGACGGCGTACGTGATTGGGCAGTTGGAAGAGTGGGACGGCGAGGGCTCGCAGTGCGTGGTGGAAAACGTTATAGAGTACTAGACGGGGAAGGTTTTTAATTATTGAAGCAGAGTTGTGCTGTGAGAGTAGTTGGGATCCCGCGTTGGCCCGTCTACGGTGTTGAGGCTGTCCAGTAGGGAAAACCCACTTGCGCGATTGAAATAAGGGTACGAAGCAGACTTGAAGTGTATCAGAAGGTGCGTGTATAAAGTATTAAGCCTGACCACCAGGGATATCAAGAATGGCTGCGAAAAGTAATCATTCAGTGATTTTTGTTGATACTTCAGTAGAGTGGCACGTCAAGGGACCGATGCCACTTTGGTGAGAAGCGTTTATGGGCGTGTCAACTTGTTTCTAGGCCCTAAACTTACGTACGGCGATCCATCGTCATCAGCGGACCCTGATCCTTAGCCAGTCAAATATTTATCACTCAGAGTTCTTGAATCTTTTGTTGAGTGTCGTAACGGACGTTGCGTTTACACATGTAGGTCCAGATAGATCGGCAGAGGAGTATGCTGCTAACTTAGGATTATACGTCATGATATCAAGATAAGAGGCAGAAAATTGTTCGATGCAAACTTATTCTAGAGCCTGCCACACCGAGACTACCAAAAGTCCGAAAGCTCAGGGTATAATGTGCAAATGAGTCAATTTATTCGGGATTGCGTGTGACTTTCCCATCTAGTTTAGGGATGGGAAGGTAGATTTATTGTCAAGGACATTGGTAGGACATTGTCAGGACCACAAACATATACGCAAATCTTGATAGGAGGTGACGGCTCCATGCCGCACCTTGTGCTTACAATACATGAGCAATGTATGTCAGAGTTGTTTCATTCGAATCTAAAGTCACGCAGTAAAGTCTTTCTTTAATCTCAATTCCATGACTTGGGCAATACCCGTGTACTCCAAAATTAGGACTGGAAGTAAGCCAGGAAAAAGCCAAGCTTACAATCTTCCTGTAGAGGTTCTTTGCTACTTGTCGAGTAGAACGAAGCACTAGAAGCCACGCGAGGCATGACGTTCACGTTTTGACAGGCCGACGTTTACGTTTTGACAGGCCGACGTTCACGTTTTGACGGGCCGACGTGCACGTTTTGACAGGCCGACGTTCACGTTTTGACGGGCCGACGTTCACGATTTGACAGGCCGACGTTCACGTTTTGACAGGCCGACGTTCACGTTTTGACAGGCCGACGTGCACGTTTTGACAGGCCGACGTTCACGTTTTGACAGGCCGACGTTCACGTTTTGACAGGCCGACGTTTACGTTTTGACAGGCCGACGTTCACGTTTTGACAAGCCGACGTTCACGACTTGACAGGCCGACGTTCACGTTTTGACGGGCGTGGGGTGCAGATAATCCACCAACCGATACCGACACTTACCGTGGCACAGACTTTGACGGAATCAAGTAGTGGCGGAAATCCGTGAGCCACTTGTCGCAATCAAACGTGCTCACCGCGTTTGTGTCATATACTTTCTCCACGAACTGTGGATACTCTCTGCCCATCAACGAAAGGAACAAGAGCAGGATCCACGCCCGGGACAGGTTTGCGTTCTCGTCTAGGTCCGGGATGTGTCGCACGCAACGACGAAGCCGCCGCAACAAGGCGTCGGGGTCGCCGTTTGGCGGGTCGACCAAGCGGGGAATGAGCGCGCGTCTAGTGTGGGCGGCGAAAAGGTCACGGAGGCCGCTGAGCACCAGCCCGCCCTGGGACAGGACGGGGTAGAACTTTGTTCGAAGGGCAGGGTCCAAGTAAAGCAAGACCAATGCGTTTGCTAGGGCCATCATGGTGCGCCGCACTCTGTGGGGAGACGGGTTTTTGTGGTTGGACCGTGACTTTCTGAAGGTGGGAGTCTCGCCTTTGAGGAACACTCTCATTTGGTGGAGGCCAATCGATTCGAGCCGGGCTAGCATGGCGTCGTACCAATTGACGAATGCGGCGGGATCGTGCATGTGGAGAAGAAGGTGTGGAGGCAAATCCGAGCAGCACAAGTCGGCGTGGGTGTTCATGACCATGCGGGTGTAGGTTTTTAGTCTCATGTCAATTTGCAGTGCGGCGGTCATCATCGGTGATAACTTTGACCGTTTATTGTGAAGCCAACCCTGCGAGATGAGCGGTGACTAAGCAACGAGGCGAGACGCTGTCTAATTAAATCTGATGTTTCAGTGGCGGGTCCCCCTGTTCAGGTAAGACTTCACTGTAATCTTGAGACGCGATCACGCCTGGCGTACAGACACATCGAAGCGTAAGCGTACGAGAAGATGACAGCTGTCCCAAGAATACCTAACCGCCTTCCAACAAACAAAACTGCAGATCTTAAAATGGCTGCAAAAACAAAAGCAATCCCACCGGATTATATAATGTATTACCTAAGCACACGTGACCAGTCTCGCTTAATTAGTAATCTGCGGGGAAGTGGTTTTCTGAACCGGGCAGCATAAAACGCGGCAGGCGCGGCTGGAATCGCGGCAATCTGCATTTCTCGGCGAGGTGTTGCTACTAGAAGCGCCAGGCCCTGTGAACCACCGCGCATTCAACTACTGCCGGATACCGTGCAGCCAGCCCCGCAACCGCTGAGCCCATATCGCGTGTTGCTGAGCTTCTACTGTTGCTGTTGCGATTACTAATCGGCCTCATCGTGCTATCGCCGGTGCATTCCTTGTCATTCTCCTGGCTCGTGCCTTATCTCTGATCGTACCGCATCTGTAATACCATTCCTCCTCCGAGGCTCTAGCGCCCTATTTATCAATTGCCACCCCCTGTGCCTCGCGACCCACACATTTCCATGGGCCTCTTATCACAGGGCACCCCCCTCGACTGGCACCAGTCAAAGCACCTCAACCGCCATGTCCGCACCAACGCCGTCGAGCAATTGCTCAACATCTTCCTCCAGCACCGGCACCGCTCAAACGACCCCTTTCTCTGGGGCGACGAGGTCGAGTACATGCTCGTCCACTTTGACGACGCCGCCCGCTCCGCGTCCCTCCTGATCGACCACGACCACATCCTCGACGCCTTGAACGACCCCGCCCGCCGGTTGCCCGTCGCCGTAAGCAACAACCTCGCCTTCCACCCAGAGTACGGCCGCCACATGCTCGCAGGCACCCCCTTGCGCCCCCACGACGGCCCCGCGCCCCCGGACCTTGGCCCCCTGGAACCCAACCAGCACGCCCGCCCCGGCCTCCGCGAGGCCCGGGTCG
>JAKTSS010000114.1:0-32733 GCA_030580355.1 Debaryomycetaceae sp. yHKB357 | reverse complement strand
CCTCGTATCCTTCCTGCCCTCCGTCGTCTGTTCCTGGCACCCCCGCTCAAATGTGTACGCCCACACCTCCGATCTGGGCGCTACAATATCGGCCATCACGCATGGCGTCGTGGCCGAGTCTGTATCCCTCTTGCATCCGGCCGAGTCTGTATCCCCCTTGCATCCGGCAGAGTCTGTATCCCTCTTGCATCCCGCCGCAGCCCACCCTTCATCCCCCGTAGTCACCGTCTCTGCTATTGCATGGTCCCCCATGGGCGACAGTATCGTCACCGGTCTGGTAGACGGCGAGTTGCGGCTGTGGGCCCCGAACGGCACCCTTCGCAACGTGTCCCGAACATCGTCTGCGCCTATAACGCATGTGGCATGGAATAGCGACGGCCTGGCCCTTGTGGCCCGCGACGCTCGTAAGACAGCGTTCTTGTACGATGCGAACCTCGTCCTCTTCAAGACTTTAGCCGCTGACGATGCATCCGATGGCGAGAATGCGGACAGCAACCCCGCACAGGGAGATGCCGCTTCGCCCGTGTGCTGGCTCGGCCCGGACTCACTCGCAGTCGCGTCTCTGGCCGGGCCTATTGCCGTATACAGCGTACACGGCGCGGGCCAGGTGCTGCGCCTCGCACCCCTCCTGGGCCACTTGCTGCAGCCCTTGCTTCTACACTTTGACCCGGCTCTGCAGCGCCTCGCGTCCATCGCGAAACTGGACGCGCTCGTCTGCGTCTGGGCCCGGGGCCTGGCCCGCCCATCGGCGCAGATCCTGCTTCTCAACCCGGACCACGTGCCCATCGGCCTCTACTGGCTCAACAAGTCCCGCCTAGTGCTAGTGTCGCTTGACGGATCGGCCTGCGTGCTCAACACCGACACTTTGCTGGTGATTTTCGATAAGCGCCTCGTGGAAGCGTGTCAGATATTTGACTGCGCCCTTTCGCCAAACGCACAGCTATTGGCAATCGCAGACGACTATGCACGGGTGCATGTGTGGTCCACAGGTCTGGACTGGGATCTGTGGCACTGTATCGCGAATTACCTGCCGCCCCCGCCCGAAACTGCCCTATCGGATCTGAGCTTGGGCGTCTGCGACTTGGCGTGGAACTCTGCGTCCACCGCCTTGTGCGTGTCTTACGCCGGTACGCTGAGTGTGGTTTTGGAGGTGCCGTCGCTGCAACCCCAGCCGCTGCCAGACAAGATTGGTGAGCCGGCCGCAGATGTGGAGATGTAACGTGTCTTGCATTGCGATCTAGAGGGATAATTGCCGCTGGTGACATTGGTTGGATTAAATACTACTTTCTGCTACTGAGATACTCGACAATCTGTGAGATCGTTGTGTACTGAGATTTCCGGGTGCTGGGCGCCCAATAATTCACCGCATTCAATCACCTGTCGAAACCAAAATTGCTTCAATGAGATTAGGATACCATTCGTACATTGTATTAGATTTAGTTTAACAGATGATATACTAGAAGGAAGGTGAGCTCTGGTGTGAGTACTCAATTGTGCATTAGCGGTTATCTCTAGGCCGGAGCAGGCGGCTTGGCCCTCAACCCGACTTGCGGGAACACAATGTCCAAGTAGCAGGTCGCGAGGGCCACAAGCAGGAATACGATACGCAAGAGGGGCGGCTGCGCCGCGGAGTTGGGCTCGCGCTCGGCCGTGAGCGGTTCCGTCAAGAACGCCTGCACCGCCAAGAAGAAGGCGCTCCACGAGAGCAATTTGTTGCGGGTGAACATGGCGGCCATGGGGAGCATCTGGCCGAGCATGCCCAGCACCTCGGAACGGGGCTTTGTGGGGATGTGGGCGTACCTGCGAGGTTAGTGTGCTGTGCACCGTGAGTGTAGTGTGAGTGACTTACGGAACCACCAAGTCTTGGCGCGCGCGAGAGACCATGGTGTAGGAGTGCGGGCCTAATGAGGTGCTTCCGATTAATGTGAGTAGAAATTACATTATAATGCGAAATTATTAATGCGATCACGTCTTGTCAATTTACGCTCTAAATGGCTTCCCGATGGCCGTGGTCGCTCACTTGAAGGCATTGACAGGAAGATATAACTCGGATGTCAGTTGAGCGTTGATGTGCTATGTGTCTTGTCTCCAGGTTGCCCCACGATCTGAGTGAATCAAAGGACGGCGAAACGACAGATGATGAGACAGCTCAAAGCTGAGATGACATGGACTACATGTCGTCATTTCATCGCATGCAATGGGCCTGTGGTCATGTCTTGTTCAAAGTGTGATTTTGAGCAGCGACAATCCTCAGAGACATTGTCTGGCTCTCAGATATGTGAAAGGGCACAACCATCAACGTCTTACCCATCGTTCACACGACAATCTAATGTAAGGTTACTGCGTGGATACTGGAATTTCCGTTTCCTCTTCTTTGCCGCCTCTGGAATGGTCCTAAGCGATTCTAGTAAGACTTTGAAGAGCCGTCGCGTTGTAATTCAATGAATCATAATATCTACGAGGTAAGGACAGAAGTGTCATCATCAGACCTTAAACCATGGATATCTGATAGCTGAAACCGTTCAATCTGACACAAGTGATGACAGCTCGTTGATATACTTTTCTGCTAGAATCTCGATCCGACCGTATAACTGAGTACCGCCCTGCCCCTTTATTCGCACACACAAGCAGACGATTATGCTAAACACAACCAATGACTGGCAGCAGCCACTTGCCGGCCAACAACCAACACATGATACTCCATATATTGCCAGATAGAAGGCCAATGCTGCTTGTGCTCCATTCAACAAACCATCCGAACCTCTTGTGGATTTTCAGATCCGCACTATCCACCTCAGAAGGTCAATGTTGAGCCAAGACTCATACTAGTAGTACTCTTTCCTGGCGGTTAGTCACATCACCAAGCTTTGCGCTCGAGAACACTGGTCCATGTGCTTCAAAAGAGACGCGCCGCCAATTCACTTTTTTTACTTTGGCAATAATTCGCGAACCGGAAGAGTTGTACTTTTCAAAATGAGCGAGGATATGCAAATAGCCGTAAAGAGGGTACTTTTTGTCCAATTGACCTCTCAAATGCGCTGCTTGAGCACTTATACCGCTTGATCACATAATGCGGATCTGTGGTCATATAATCCGGAGTAAAGGTCGTGTACGCGTGATAATATCCAGACCGCAATAGTAAAATCGACAAAAAAGTTAGAAAAAAGAAGGGCGTGTGGGGGCTAATTTATAACTCGGAATGGGGATCGTAGTATTGCATTAAGGATGTTATATTGCGCGTCACGTGACGCTTGAAAGGACTAGCCGCTGAGTCAGCAAAACCAAGCCCAAGAAAGTAGTGTACTGCAGATAGTACTATCGATTGAACCCTCGATACTTGCACACCGAGACTGGGGGAAATGGAATGGCGACAAGAGATCGATTGATCGTCAAATAAATGTTGCATTGCCGTAGGAGTCATTCTTGTCACTCTAGCATACCCTGATATGAAAAGGTAGTCAACACAGGTTGATGGGCAGTAAAGCGGCGACCAAAGACCTTTGTGCAAATTAAAGTGTCCAGATAGGGTTGCAATTGTTGTAGATATCGGTCAATTGAAAGACTTGCAGGTAATAATCGAGGAGACACCCGTTTAAATCACACTGACCTCGAGCTTTGCTTTTTAAACACTTTCTTCTTGATAATGCTAAAGTCGCAACCATTTCTCAACTTCAAAATCGCAACACTAGACTCTTGACATGGTCATTTCGCTTCTGCGCCTGTCAAAAATAATAACAACGGCACATACTTTCGCAAAATCTTGCTCTGAAGCTTAAAATCTAAACCTCACAAGTACCACGTCTCTTGTAGGAATGCATGACGTATCTTGCATTTTCCCACTCGACCACACCTACCCAAGTTTCAAAACCAGGGCCTAACTTCTTCACTCGTTAATTCCGTTTGTGATAGAGTGTCCCTCTTCATCGAGAGGGGTTAATACAGGGTGACTAGATTGCCCAGAGACAACAGAACAAGGGCGACATATCAAGCGTAGAAGTCAGCGCTGAACACACCATAGGCGAGAAGCATCACACGTCTGTAAGCACACGGTAACGAGGCGATCAGACGAGCAATTTATAACCCGTTTTCTTGAAACACTTTCAAATACAAGAGTAGGCGATCAGAATCGATGGAATCACTGCAATCCAAATTTTGGTTATCGGTAACTTCATCAATAGGAAGTGGAAGTGTGGGGAAGTAAAAGTCATCCTGATGAACGATTGCAGCAGTGGGAAGCACGGATCTGAGGCATTGTGTTATAAAAGTGTTGCCCACCAGTGAAGGATCACCAACGGCTTTTAGATAGACAGATGGCCGCGCATAAATAGGGCCTGTGTCGACTCGTTCGTTCCGATAGCATTCTGGGGAAAACAAGCAGTTCAAAATGAAGGCCATGGAGGAGTGAGTGCCACACGACCGGGTGAGACTATTCGATTATATCAATACCGCGACAGCGTGGCCTTATCAAGTTGAAGCCGAATCGTTGCTTGTGACACATGTTATGACGAGTAGTACAACCCTGAAATAGGATCACAAATTTCACAACGGACTTCAAATTATTAAAAGCAATATGCTGTTGAGTTTGGCCCAGTCACCCATACTAATCCACCTTCCGAGACGAGCTATTACTGCCATAGATCCCAGCGCCTTCAGAGAGCATATCGTCGTTTTATTCGGTATTGGTAGCCAAAATCGACATTAGATACAGCTCTGCAAATTCCGATTTTCACCACATTTTTGCGCTACAATTTTGATGCAACTGCCGAAATGTGCGGGTTATTCTCGATCGGAAAAAAGGTATCGAAACCAGTGGGAAGATTGGAGATAGACGTGGTCTGGCGCGTCAGATTGCAGAGCAGTATGGATCAGAAACGGCAAATCTAGCTTCACCACCGAAACTTGATTGAAGCGCTATACGCACATCAATCTCGCGCAAGACTTTACGATACACGCCTGCGTTCAGAATCAATTAATCGTGGTCTCAGACGACTTTACGGCTTGAATCTTGGAGAAGTTGTGCGAATGCTCGGAAAACTCAATAGCGTCCGAAAATGCCACGTTCGGCAAGAGGATTATGTCTTCACCACATTATCCATCTTGAAGCTGTTATCGAAGCCATAATGACTGCAACACTCGGCACGCGAATGGCATATGGGCTAGTGAATTTATCATGGTGACCAAATTTCAGCCCGAAGCGCCAAAACCACATTCATATGCGGGTGTGTCCTGTAATCGAGCCCGGCGTAGGGCGCTCCCGATGATCTAACGAGGGGGAGCATTCCCACCGCTAGAATAGTTTTCAGGATAATGGGTGTATCGAAACAGACTGGCTGGCTATGAGATACCCCGGATACAATAGTATATCTACAGGAGACTTGATGCCCAAGCAACTCAGCAGACCCCCGATATACTGGAAATTGTTACTTCCTCATGCCACGCCGCAGGGCGTGCACATTGCCAATCTTCGTCACACCACGTCTCGATTTTTTTGACTTTGATGATCATCGGAATTTAATCAGGGTGCTTGAGCAAATAAATCTGTGCAGTAATTCTCGTCGCGATTTTTTTTCGAATCTGCGGATCAAGTCGGGAAATGGTCAATAGAAGTGATTGGATCACCAAAAGGACTTCTTCAGGATCATTTCCAGGTCCTGCAACGTTTTACAACAGCTGACGAAAATGCAATTACACATTATGCGTTCTCTCCAGATCGCCACAGGTACTTCCGAAGTTGTTACTCGCATATCATACTGCTTCAAATTGAACCTTGAAGTTTGCAACTTCAAAATTGCTGGAGATCTTTTATCTGCTTCACGTTTTGCAACACGAGATTGAACGAATTCAATACTCACAGACCAAGGGAGATTGAACAAATTCGATAGTTACCGACATTAGGAGAATGAATACTCTAGGACTGTGGCGCGCGATTCGGCGGATGTTCATCATAGTTTGCGCGCTGTCGCCAATTCCGATTTGCGTTCACTGCCAGAGATCGAGTAAGCGAATTTTTCCTACTCAACGTGTCCTGATAGTCAGATCCAAAGTGCAATAATCCCTGAATTGCGGAAAAGGACACTTTTACCGAGTTTGATCAAGATGTTAGGCTTCCCAAGAAGCACCCCTAATTGATCATTCAAGTAATTGGACGGTTTCTTATCACTGGAGTCGTCAGATGATGGGATGGTTGTCCCTTTTGCGCGTCAAATTATTAGGTCTTTTCCCGCTTTACCAATCTCACTATTAGATGTTACCAACACCCCCTATCATCATAATTGGATGCTCATGCCACCAGAGTATGGTGGAGAGTTGTTCGATATCGCCTTTCTCCCACCATACTTAAAGGAAGACAATATCCCTTGATTTTAATTCTCAAATCCATATCGCAATGCTTTCCCTCGCCATCTTACTTCCAGTCATCTCTTCCGCTTCACTCTTCTTCTCTGGGGTGAACGCCATCCCAGCTAGTGGCCCTTCTAATGGTACAATCGTTCCCGACGTAACGCTCATCAATTTTTTGAGAGATGCCAGCTCGCCAGATTGCCATATTCTTCAGGCGGATGGTTCTACCAAGAATGTCTTCAAAGAGGCCATCGCGAAAGGAAAATCCAATGCTGAAGCATTCGACGAGTGGGAGCAGTTTTACTCCGTACTTCCCCCAAAGTGCTTCCCTGATCCGTTTGCTCTCGCCATTGCCTACGGAAAGCTGGAGAGTCGGGCGAGATTAGCCTATCTTGCCTTTGAAAAATATAAAGATTTGGCCAGAGATTATCCCACCGATATCAATTATTACCTCCAGGCTGTATCAGCGGGGAAAACCCCGGCACTTACCTATCTCTATTGGGCGCAGCAAGTTCTTGCTGAAGAGTCTGGCTAACCAGGTATCCTGAAGGCTGTAGCCGAACCCCGAATCTCGTATCGGTTGATTGAATTGTGCAGAATATAAGTGAATAAATGCTAGTGAATAAATTTGAGTGAAATAACAATTAGTGATACTTCAAAGTATTGTGATGCGAAGTTTAGAACGAAACAAAGTATTATAACCGATCCCTAATCGTAATCACCCTTGGATTGTGCATAACACCTCTCACAACAAAGGTGATGTTTTGCAAGAATGCCGCCCACAATAAGAGAAACGTAACAGCAAGGGCGCACATGGCTCTTCATCGGTTAAACAAGGTCCTGAGAACGACGAAGGGTTAGCAAGAGGATGTAAAAGGTTAGAATTAGAGGTCGAAAAACATCACGCGTAGGGATTTACTCTTTTAGGCACTGATGCTTAAAGCCTCCAGGTGTCAAGCGTTTAGCTTGGCTGGCCATTGATTACCCTTTAGGAGGTCAATGTCGTCTACCATGTAGGCCATCCTGGCAGGCGCTTAACGTGTAGATATATTAGTACTTCGCCCATCCATTTAGGTGGTGCGGTATCTCGTACACCATTAAGGTAGTACGGCCTCTCTTTTACAATCAGGGTAGTAGGCAGAGACATTGTCTTGAAAACTGTCATGAGAATAATCACAACGCTTCATCGGTAAACCATTCGGCCCGGTCCTCCATTACCTTTTCGACAGAATTTGGCAATTAGTCACAGTAATCGTCTCTTTTTCATCAGATCTTCTACAGAAGGTACCCCCTCGTCTTTGATAACTTCCAAAATATCGGACTGACCAAAGCATCTTCCCACAATCACTCTAACAAGCTCGACCGTGTACCGCGAAACTGGGGTGCCAGCGTTGGTAGAGCCAGAATGCAACTTGGAATATAGTTTCTGGGCCTTTCTGCCGAGATCATGAACAATAGCGCATTCCGCCGGGTCGAGTGGCTTCTCAACACGCACAAGCACTAGCCACGCCCATTGCGACAAGCTTTTGTTTGCAGAAACACTGAGCCAGCGCATAATGTACACCACGAGTTTGAAGACTATCGCACGGTCGAAAGTGAGGAACACGGAAAGGGGTGGCGGCGGCAGGTCAAACACGAGCTTGCGCCATTGCGCAGCAGTCTCTGGGACTACAAAGGGATAATCTTTGTTGGGGGATTGTGAACGGTTCGAGAAAAGACGAGATTGGAGCGCAGAGAAGCGAGATGCAACGTCCAATTCCCAAGATGAAGGCTGACATACCGAGTCCAATTGTATTTGCCGATCTCCCTGACGATGAAGCAGGTAATGGATGGAGGCGTCCAGCTCAGCCTCAGTTCTGACGGACTTCAAGTAGGTCGCGACACGGCTGGACTCTGGGTCTGAATCGTCACTGGGAATCGGCAATGCCTGGTACTGCCCGAAAGTCTCATCGAGGGTGGGATGAGTTCCCGTACAAGTCATCGAACCGATATCGTAATAAGGCGGCGAACGGTAAACAACCAAGGGAGCTCCAACATGCAGGAGGAGTTTATCTTAAAGATCCGTGCCATTCGGTCTGGGTAGCTTTCCTGGAGATGGGCCCGCGATTGTCACTTATGGCGCCTTCGGCGCCCACGGTCGCCGTTTCTTCTTACATCGATGTCCTTGACCAGTACCAGTACATTGAAATCATCAATAACTGCCGCTTTCTCAAAACTATAAAGGCCCTCGACCGTCGCTCAAACGCTATCGTGGTTATCAAACTATTTATCAAACCATCCACGGATATTGCTCTAAGTCTAGAGATTTCGGCGGTGGCAACTGAATGCAGAGCACTTCTGTCCTTACTGGGGACTTTGCCCTGGTCCCGTATCTTTGAAACCGATCATGCTGCCTACTTGGTCCGTCAAATATCGGCTACAAACCTCTATGATCGGCTATCCTTGCGGCCCTTCTTGCATCCTATTGAAAAGGACTTCATCGTCTTTCAAATCCTCAACATTATTCTGCTGATTCACGACAGCACAGTATGCCATGGCGATATCAAATTGGAGAACTTTTTGGTCACCTCCTGGAATTGGCTCTTGCTCGCCGACTTCTCTGCGCATATAAAACCCGTACTGATTCCTGACGATAATCCCAGTGAATTCTCCTTTTATTTCGACTCTTCTCGCCGCAGAGCATGTTATGTGGCCCCTGAACGCTTTTATAACGCGAAAAAGAGGTCACAACCCGGAACTAAAAGTACACTAACAAGTGCTATGGATCTTTTTTCTATAGGATGCTCCATAGCTGAGCTCTATGCTGACGGAGAACCGGCATTCACCTTGTCTCAGCTCTTCCAATATATGCGAGGTGACTATGATTTCACTGTCACCGGAACGGACTCTCCCCATATGCGAACGCTTATCACTAGTCTTGTCTCACGGAATCCATCATCAAGACCCTCAGCAAAGAGCCTACTCCAGAAAAATCGTGGCTCGTGCTTTCCTCAAGTTTTCTACACCTTTTTGTACGACTATATGGCTCTGCTAGGTGACGATACTAACTTTCAAGACTCGGCCAATGAAAACACGTCTCTAAGTGACGCCAAAATACAGCACATCTATAACACATTTGCGGAAGTAGTGGAGGGGCTCTCCCTCTCGTATCGAAAGAAACCTGCCACTTATTTCTCGGGATTCGTGCCGCTACGTCTTGGGGTGCCCGGAATTCCGGTTGACTGTGCAATAGGGCCTTGTGATAGATCGCAGGTAGATTCAGCTCTACACCAGTCGTGTCTAATAATTCTCAACTGCGTGTTCTCGCTAATAAAGTCCCTAATACAGGTTGATTCCAAGATATGTGCGTGCCACGTGGTGTTGGCGCTACTGGATAAGATCAGCGATGCCGACCGTCTAGACCGATCGTTACCATACCTCTGCTATTTCCTCGATGAGTATTGCGAGTCATTGGCCGCCGGGATCTTAAACGAAAAATTGGAAAGCGAGAGTGCCTCCGCGAAAACCGTATGCGTTGCTCTCGCGTCCATCACAACCTTGCTTTCAAGCTGCACTTCAACCACCCCGCTCAACTCTCTTGTATTTTCCGAATACCTCTTGCCTAAAATCGTGACGCTTTTGACGATATCCATGCCTGAATCTGACAAAAACTTGATTGAAGTGGCGATCGCAGCATGCTTGCCGCTGCTCGCCACAACCGCGGCACGCTTGTGGGCAGTGTCCAACACTACGGCGGAACACACAAAAATGCAGACACTGTTACTGTCTGAGGCAATGACAATCGAAGGGTCTCAGACGCCGGAACTCGAACAGAACAAATCGTACTTGCATCTCGTGTTGGAGTTTGAGAATATCGCGCTAGCACTCTTAACCAGTCCTAACCTGACGACAAAGCAAAGCCTTTTACGCGATATAGGCGTGATTTGCCGTTTCTTTGGTGTCGAGCGCACCTATAATGTCATTTTGCCCCACCTTATCACATTTTTGAATGATCCTAATTACCAGGTGCGGCTCGCTTTTCTTTCGGCAGTGATGCAGGTCGGGCCTATTGTGGGTGTGCTTGCCTTCGAACAGTACATCTTGCCGCTCTTGATGCAGACTTTGTATGATTCCGAACAGCTCGTGGTTGTCAAAGTGCTTCAAGTGTTCCACACGTTTGTGCAATCGCGACAGATTAATCCGCGCTCGCAGTTCAATGCGCTTGGTATATACCAAAATCTTTTGGAAAGCAGTGTTCCCCTCCTCTTACACCCCAACGAATGGATTCGACAGTCGGTGTTGAACCTTTTCCTCGCCATCAACAATGAAGTGACCGACGCTGACAAGTATTGCTTCTTATTCCCCATGATCAAGCGATATTTGGCGTTCGACACTAGCGAGATATCGTGGAACAATATTTACCCCGCACTCACCAAGCCTTTGCTGCCCCGTATCTTGGAAACAGCATTAGCATGGAGTCTCAGCGCTTCATCAAAGTCACTTTTTTGGAAGAACCAGCACCTGAACGCGGCGGGCCGCCTCATTCACACCTCCAAGAAACTGGTGGTATCTTTCTCGAAGCAAATGGGCAAGTCAGTGTATCTTCCGCGGCCAGGCGCGTGCGAAGAACAGGGAGCACTGACCCCGGTATCTTCTGAAGATAGACAGTGGCTTGCCCAGCTTAAATCCCTTGGCCTTGTGGAGCGGGACGCGTGGAAATTGCTCGTGCTCAGGCCTTACATCTACCAAGTGAGCCGTGCCAACAGTAAAGGTTTAGCGACTGGCTCGTTAGACTTGCACGTTGCTCCAGTAAGGTCAATCTTTGTGGATGTTTCGTACCAGATTGAGTCGAGCACTGCCGTTGATGATATTTCCAAGGACATCAACTATTCCACCACGGTGCCAATACCATCCTACGGTCTGAGCCCTTCGTCGCAGTCCTTTTTGTTCCCAACCGGTCTGTTTATGGCGCCGGCGCTGGTACAAATGATCGAAGCCAATGTGTTTGGCGAGCTAGATGTTAGCCATGTGGGGCATTTAGGTAGTCTGAAAAACGGTAACTCGACCCTGCTCCGTCGTATCGTATGCACCGCCGACCAAAAGTCGGTGGTGGCGTCTTTGCGATATAGCTACACAAAGCACAATCCGTATATCCACGCATTCTTGAACACACGGCCGCTAACGCCATCGCTCGACAACTTCGGCGAGTTTGGTGGGCAAATAAAAGCGCCACAGAAACAGGAAAAGCCCTTCAAAGGTCAGTTGGTGGCAAGGATTAGGGCAGGAGCTCGTCAGTACAACGGTATTGACGGTGTACGGTGTATGGCAGCATGTGAGGCTCTCGCCTATTTTGTGACCGGAACGGAATCAGGCCTCGTACAGGTATGGGACGCCAGTAATGCCGAAAAGCTTGCCAACACCAGCGAGTCGAGCCTCTGCTTCCATATGCTGTCGCGCATAACATGCCTTCTTTTTGTTCCTGACCGACACGTTATTGTTGCGTGTAGCGTGGACGGCAAGATTCGAGTGCTCAAGGTCGACGTGGTGCGAAGCAGTCTGCTGATTTGCTTCAACAAAATTCGTCTCATCCGCAGTCTTGACACCGATGTTGTAGCTGACGGATACGTACTGGTAGCCGCCTTCGCATCGAAAACAAATTCACACTTTTGGTGCGTCACGAGTCGGGGAAAGCTCATGCGATATGATATTGCTTGCGGCGTGCGAGTGTCTTCAACACAAATGCCGCCTAGTCACGGCAATGTCACTTCAATGATTTTAGGCGAGGAAGGCGCTTGGGCACTCATCGGAACCGACTCTACCTTTCTTGACTTGTGGGACTTGAAGTTTGAAATAAGAGTAAAGAGCTGGCGATTAGAGTGTGATGGTCACCCCGCAAATGGCATTGCCAGGATGGAATTGCTCACAGACGGGAATATTGCGATTTCTCCAAGTATGTCCCTGGACATTTGCATATGGGATATCCGAAAGGAAGATTGCGTACAGGTATTGGCGGCAAATGAAAGGGCATCACAGTATTCCCTTGCAAAGATGACCGATTCGGTGGACGTGTGGGAATGGGCGTTGAAGCCTATGTCTGCGTTAACAATCAGCGATAGTCCCAAATCGAGCAGAACCAACAACTTTACACTGTTTATCATATTGGGACGTTCCTATATTGTTGGTGCTTGTGAAGATCATACGATGCATTTGTGGCGTCAGCGGCAAGGCGAAGGTTTTGTGAAGAGCGAGTGGTCTCACAAAACAGAAATGGATAGGGATAAGTCCGATAGGTGGTGCCGACACACTGACATTGTCACTGCGATAGGGACCCTGACGGTGCCCTCACCCACTGTTATGTCGGGCGATAGAAGCGGTCACGTTAATGTGTATCGTTAGATGGAGTCGCCCAACTGTAGTATTGTTTTTCCTTAATCTGTCTAATAGGGATCGGGAAGCTATTGTCTGATAGAGCCTGGCTTGTCCTGCAATCGGAAATCATTGGTCATTAAAAGCTTTCATGTTTTTCCGCAGTAGCCGCCTGTTGTCGCCCGGGAATTGATGCATGCCGTCTTTTCTGAATTTGAGTCGGCGCTGAACGACTTTTTCATTCCCCGGGCATCAAAGTTTCTCCATGAGCAAACGTCGTTTGGACCAAGAAGAACACACTCACCAAATATTGTGCGACTTGGCGCCATGCACTGCTACTCCCTTCGAAACCCACCTGCAGTACACTGCTCACCTCAAATCTGTGCATCACCACAGATGCTTAGAATGCAACCTGCTCTTCCCCAGTAACGATATTTTACAGCTTCATATCGACGAAAACCATAATCCGTTGCTTCTTGTCAAGCAAGAACGCGGCGAGAAGATCTTTAGGTGTTTGAGCAGAGGCTGCGACAAGGTATGTTCTACCCCGAAGAATCGTCGATTACACATGATTGATAAACACGGATACCCTCGCGACTTTAAGTTCGACGTTATAAACAGGGGGATGTACTGGTTGAAAGGCTAAAGACTATGCTGCTACAGGACCGTCATCTCCCTTACGTTTTTTGCGGGATACGACGACTGGCCCCCGCTTGAGACGCGCAAGAATCTTCTCATCAAACTTGGAGCGACACGCTGGGCATTGTCCCGAGGGTGGCACGATGCTCATGATGCATATACATACCGAGCAGACATAACCAATATCAACGGACTTGCCCGTGAGGAAACAACTCGCGCGATAGTTGACGTTGGTGTTCGTGGGGAGAATGATAAACGGTCTGATACTCGGTTCGATGAAGAAAGCTGAGGAGAGCACCTGGATAATGGCCGAAGGATCATCAATCTTGAGATAAATGCCCTTGGTGGCATCCGCGGCCTGTTGCAAATACGCTGATTCCGTTTGCCCTAGCTGGGCAATATCGATCGGCACCTTGAGCTTTTGTGCCGTGAATATGGCATTCATAAGAGGGATGTACTTGATATCGTTATCGGTATTAGCCAGCACAACGACGATACGAGACTTGAGAGCCGATGTGGTTGCCGATGAGCTTGATGAAGCGCCCGGCCCACCGGCTTCAGTCGAGGTCCCTCCAACATTGGTGGTGGAGTTTATGGCAGATGCTGTTGTAGTATTGATTGAGTGGTCGAGAGTGAGCATGCGGTTAGTATAAGTCAAAGCCATGCTCAACGCACCCGCTAGCGTTGACTTTGCGGAGGAGTTTGTAGAGACAAAGTCGCCAAGTTTATCCATATAAGAATTTAGTTGGGAGACGACAGCATGGTCTACAAGATGGAACTGACGATACATATTAGGAGGGATAAGGGTCGACTGGTGTGATTCATATTCTCGATCGGCATTAGGGTAGAGGAATTCGGAGCCGCATGGAGAAGAGGCGATGAATGCAACTTGGTTTGAATTGTTCAAGGCAAGATGACTGTTTAGAAAGACTAGGAGAGATTTGGCGATGTGATCGATGCTTGTGGCGGGCTGTAAATCGTGCCATCCTTGAGGCGATAAGTCGAGGATTATCGTGAGAAGAGACGGATCATCACTGGCAGTAGGATCGGAGCTCGTCGAGAGAACACGATCTGAGATAGCGTCCATGGAGAAGGTTTGTGATCACAGAGAGGGAATTGTATGGAACGACAATTTAGCGTGAAGTTCGCAGTGTTCTTTGGTGGCGTGCTTTTCAGAGAATATGCGGTTCTGTCAGTTCTTGGGCCAATGAGTCGGAACAGTTCACAGAAGAGCGCAAAATCGTTTCGCAGTAGTACCTCTATCACCAACTCGTCGTAATGCGCGATTCGATGGTTTGCGATGCAACAGTGTGAGGGCTTGAGAGCCTTTGGCCAAGATATTGGTGTAAAGTGTATCCGTCTACACCACCAGCTAATCGTTATAAAGCAAACTCACTTTCCTTTTCTCAGTTCAATCGTATTAAAGTGGCAATTATATGTTGCGTGCAACTCGCTTTACTCCCAAGACTCGGTCTATGCGGCTGTCAAGTCTCTTTCGAGAAGTCTGCAGATGATTGCAGGCTGACATCTACATCTCTGAGAAGTATTCGTTCAAAGTGTATGCAGGTGGCCGATAATATGGTTCCCTTCCCTTAGAATGGTTAAGCGTATCTTGTCCATCACTCGCATCAAGTATAGGTCGCAGGGTACAAACGCTCTTCCCAAAGTTGGATTGTTTCCAAGCGTCCTCATGGTTTCGCCGGGTGCGGTCGAAGATGCTTTTCTGGAATACGAAGTGAGTATCCTCTATTGCCGTGATTGAGCCCCCACTTACAACATGGATCACTGGGGACTCACAACTACACATCAACTATGCTTCGAAATGAAATGCTTGCGTTCTAAACTCTAAAAGCACGATGAATAAAAAAGAATCGAATACCTGTCGATGCAAAAGTAATGTCTTAGATGGTGATCTTGCGCCAAATCAAGAAATCGGGGACATCTTTAGTCACCTCAGAGCCGAGACTCATGCGAGTGATAAGTTTGGGCACCGCACCACCAACATTGCTCGTGGTGGCCACTACCCACTTCAACTCTTTAGTATCAGGCGTAAACCAGAATTTCTCCACGGACGTGTAGCCGGCCACCACGTAGCCGCCGTCCTTGGAGGTATCGACGAGTTTGGGAGAGATGGGAAGCTGCACAATAGTGCCCGTGCGAGTCTTGGGGTCCACTTTGACGTGAACCAACTCGTAGAACACTCTGTTTTTCAATGGAAACGGCAATTTGTAATAGATCTGGACCAAGTAGGTGAGCGAATTGGTGGGGTCGCCCTTGATCTTGCAGGGGGTGACTTTATAATCCTTGAGCGTGTCAACATAGTTTCCCTCATAACTAGTGTGGGTCTTTGTTAAATCCTTCAAGTCGCCGGCAAGATACTTGACGAACGCATCGTAGAGGGTTTCCTTGACCGATTCAGAGCTAGAAGAGAAGTCGTTCGAACGAGACACCCAAAAGTCGTTACCAAAATCCTTATAGGAATTGGGGATTGTTATCGGTTGGCCCTTGTAACCAGGACGGGTGATATCCTTTGCCTTCTTCCACAGAGGGACATCCTGTACGATCTGGTCAGCTTCCTTGATCAAATCATCGCCATTGATGGTTGATGGATCGGTGACGATTGTCAAATCCAACATTTTACTGCGCACAATTGAAATAAAAAGGACCAAGAATCCTGAAAATCTCATTTGTCGAGGACCGAAAACAGCGTCATTTGGGGGCCTTATGTATCTCGAATGCCATATCAGGTTCAGGTTGCAACGCAGTGAATATTTTTCCGCGCGCGCGGCAAACAATAGAAATCCCTCCTGAAGTGTGTGTAGGGACGGGTCATGAACTGTAATGAAGTGTGGCGGTTGCGCTCAGATCGGCATGTATTGTCCCTGACAAAATGCCAAGGATGCCGAAAGTCCCACACCTGAAGCCCCTTGAGTACTGTGCGTGTGGCTTCAATCAATAGGCTGTGGCACACTCATACGCCCAAGGGTTACCTCAGCCAAGCCTTGATTACTGTCGCCAACCACATCCATTTTTTGTATTCTGCCGAGACAATAATTATGGATGCTTGACGGCTTTTTACTTGGGCGTCGAGGCTGGGACGACCATTTTCTACGCGACGAGTTTCGAATGGCACCTTGATGACTTTAAGAGCTAACTACTGGTGAGTGTCGATGGTTGAGATTAAGTATTTCATCGATCCAGATTTGATTGTACCCGGCAGACTTTTCCGCAATTTCATGTTTGAATTGAAATCAAGTCATCAAGACATTCCCCGTGCTAAATCATAAGGACCTACTGGCAATTCAAGAAGAAAACCTCATGTCATCAAGAAGCCTTGAACTGCATTGATGACGAAACCTGTTTGAATGAGATTCATAACGAAATCACAAGGTGGTTGTTTACCTTCTAAGAATAACAATTTCAGTGCTTTAAATCCAGCTGCAGCTTGCAAACAAGCGCTGGAGCACCTTTTAAGTTAGCCGTCGTAATGCGCTCAATTGATCTGCATTGCGGCGAGAATCGTAAAGGGAGATTAGTATTGATAGAGAGACACAATTACCGATGAAAATCCTCCTGTGGAATATCGCCTCGTGCATTTGCATGATACTTTAAATTCAGCATTGACCCTCTGGCGTTCATGAAATGCTTTTTAATCTGCCATTGGCCACTTTGTGTTTAAAAAGTACTCTTTCCCCCAGTGACTAGGCCTCTGCGCTGCATACCTCATGCGTTTATTCACAATGCGCCCAGTCTCAGAAAGGCGGTCATTATATACTTTAATAATAAGCGGCACCAAAACCTGTTGTAACATGGTATCCGGAATCAGGGGATGGTTGCCAAAGACGGCTTTATGAGAGTTTCTATCCCCCTTCAGCCATTTGAAGACACCAAATATTCCTCCAGATCGTGGAATGATTCGGAGGGCAACGCGGATTTCATTAAGAGACTCGAGAAACGCATATCCTGTCGGAGAAATCCGAGTAAGCTCCCACACTGGTAACGGCATCATACCCGACATGTCCATAAACTTGATCAAGTCCTAGTCCCACCATTTGAGCGATTCATTGTGACTCCATTGCATCATTCCCAAGAGATTCATAGCAGTGATTTGCAAGTTTATCGAAATTCTCGAGCATCAAATCAAGGTAGTCACCGTATTCTTTCGGGCTGCTCATCTCAAGATCGGCGAATTTCCCGTACGAAGGTGAGTATCGTACCATCCTGGGTCTCCTTACAAAAATAGCTCTTTTATCTCTGTCAATCCATTCTTGTGAGGCACTGCGCTGGCGATTGTTCCGTCACTAGTTTTCAAGTTTAGCGGAATGGTGGTTTTTAGACGGCTGTTACAGTGGTGAATTCTGATTTTTCACCGTCACTTCTTAGACTGGTAGGTTGGGAATTAGCAACACCCCTCGACCGCATAACTTTGCTCCGAATCGCACGAGATGCATGCGATGAGACGGTGAGAGGTTGGTATTCATTATTTTCCACCTCCATGTCTTTTATGCACCATTTGGAAGTGACTTTTTCGACTTTCTAGGAAGGCTCAGCTCACTTTCGGCACTTGAAAATCTTGGATGCATACGATGAGTACACTAAGCAAGTGCGGTATGACTTCAAAACTTCATCGAGAAGTCCCTTGACTTGGAAGGTATCCGATTATACGCCAGTAACAATTCAGTGATGTCACCTCTTGCATAGGAGTCTTTTTTTTCACAGGCGTCGCACTACTTCGCAAGTAACGCGCGTGCTGCATACTCCAAGCGTTCCGCATTCTAGCCTTCGAGCATTCGCACAGTAGTCGTTTAAACTTTATCCGGCCCGTACTTCTGCACGGCGTTTGATGACACGCGACTAGTCAGTCTTGATTTCTTGCTTCAAAGAGCGAGGCTGGTCTCACTCTGTCCTCGATTCTGACCAGACTGCTGATCAGAATTCTACCCCCGATTCCAACGAGGGTCGACTCTGTTTAAGTTTCTACCCAAAATCCTGTGCGGAAAAATTGCAAAGTTTTGTGCATCGGGATGCATTAACAACTCGGTGGCAGTGGTTGGTAGGAACTTGAATACACTGGCAAATTGTAAGGTGTTATTTCAAAACAAATTCACAAAGAAGCTTGAGGGTCACGGTATCAGCGTAATGCAAAGAATCGGCTTTCAACTATCCGGAAAAGTAAGTGATACGCTTAAGCAATGGCGGACACAACACCCTCCAACCGGTTCGGATCGCACAGAGAATCTCTTGTATCTTGAGTGAGAGTGGAAACAAATCTAAGCGAATCTTGATGGGCTTAAGCAGATACCGCATGCGGATTTATCCACGTTCAGCTTTTGAGAATTCGGCCAGGTGATAGCGCTCTATAAGGACAGGTAGGTCGCCGTTTGAAACCTTGATTAGCGCTTGAAGAACCCAGTGGAAGCATCTATTGTATTGTAAAATTTCATTATTGATCTCGTCTTCCAAATAACTCAAGTCGGCAAATTCTCTGAAGCACTCCACATACAGCTGACAGTGACATTAATGACGGATTCTTTCGAGAAATCTCAGAAGATCTTTGCCGTGAAGGCAGCTGGAACTGCACTGTAGTGGGAATGAGTTTCATCTTGATAGATGAGAATTCGAATCGTACGCCACGTTGAACGCTGAACTACCAACATGTCGATAGGGGTGGACGATACAGACTCGTATTTCGATACATGAATCGAGTAGAAGGGATGGTTGATGGGTGCATAGCGGGGAGACATGTCCAAATTTCCAACATCACATTTCTGAGGAAGACGTGGGAAATATGTAAGAAACCTGTCAACAGTGTTCAAGTAGTATGTGAGTTTCTAGGGGTATCTGCTGCAACCTTGATGAGTCAGTCAAATGCTAATTCAGAATCTTGAAAGGCGTCTATCTCAAAAATACCGGGAGACATCAGAGAGCGCAATTGTTGGCCATTGCTGTGCGCGAACTTGAGATTGTAGAGTAGCAAGCCGACCACAAAGATCTGCGAGAAATCACCGCGAGGGTTGTAAATCTCATACTACTTTTTCCCTCCCGTCTCAAGAATACACACAAACAGTCTCGATCGCTCAATCGCACTGGGCATTATCGGTGGAAACGGGCATGCTGTGCTTCCTGGAAAAGAGTAAGCCCTTCGTGCAGCGAGTTATGTCACTGTGTAAGAATTCATTCAGCAGTATCGTGAATTCCGATCACGTCTACCACTTTACGAATCTGTACCGCTAGCACTTGTCATACATGGAACTTGTCAGTAAGTACAAAGACGTTTCTGGTGGCGGATCGATTGTGGTGTCTGTGAGAAAAAACGGTAACGTTTATGCTGGACCAAAAACATCAAGCAGCGTAAGGCTAGCACTTCATACGGCCACAAAAGATGCCCTTCAATGCAACCCAGATATCGAATACGTCTGGGCGAGATCTGCTTTGAGTCTGTTAAGTATTAGGTAGCTCGACTGTCGAAACATCCCTGCACAATTGGTAATCAAGTCACTCACAAGGTGATGAGGTCGGCCAAAGTGCGCAGTTCTCACTATAGACAGGAATGTGGGGTCGCGCACTGCCAACACGAGACGCATTCCATTATTGTCAAATGTGCGTCAGGTGTTCTGGCACTGCCCGGTCCTATTTTAATATGCGACTTTTGCCAACACTTTACTGTACGCAGGGAGCAGCCCCGTAAATGTGGTATGCCCAGCCCATGTCCTGTAAATCGCAGCATATCGCACGATTCTTGGCACGCAAGACACAAATCTACGCCAGAACTAAACGAACGATATCTACAAAAAAGGCTAGAGAATGGATACCAAACTTGATGAAATGGGAAAAGACGAGCAGTGTAATGTGGAGGAATTGTTCCGGCAGTGGATTCGGGAACCCTTGCCAGATTTTGACGACTTTCGCCTGGCTTTCCAAGATGGCGGGCGCAACTGGTTTGGTGATGACGATGTCAAGGGAGAAGTGGATTTAGAGCCACATGCGTTACCCGCTTGTGAGACGGGTGGTATTTGCAGCACCAAGAAGCAGAGTCGGTTGTTTGGCTGGTATGACATTGCCGCGTATTTGATCATGGTGATCATGCTAGCGTTTGTAAGTGTATTGATAGTAATGATGAATTGAGTATGGCAGCATATACATTTACGCGGATACGGATAATGTAGAAGAGAATGCAATAATTGGGGAAGAGACTTTGCCTTGACGATTGGCAATATACGAAGGATGGAGTTGAATGCATCGGCAAGGAGGATTTGAGGTATACGTTTGACCTGGTGATGGAATACCGATGAGGGACTTGCAACGCTTCTGCTCTTGCAGGCTCGCTATGCATTCGCTCGCGGTACGCTTATGATCGTATTGCTGTAATGTGGTGGTATTGGTACAGTGAGCTTTAGCTGTGCTGCAATCTCCAGTAGCTCCCTTACCATTTCGTGTCCAGCTACGCGCATGTTGTCGAATGCTGTCGAGTAGTTGACGTTGCTGGCCCACATTGCTTGAAATTTTTGGGCAGGGAATATGTAGTTTATCCAAACCATGTGTAATGTGCCTGTCTCTCCTGGAGTACTCAAGTATATGCCTCGCTCTAATAACTTCCTTTCCAGGAGGTCTTTCTCGTCAGGTGGGTCGGTTAACACGTCGTATTCAAATACAGGGGTTTTCCCCATTTTAGCATCTTATATCCCGTTGGAACTTCTCGCGGGATGCGTCCGCGGGAGTTCATAACCGTGATTTATTTCACAACTGACAGTTGTAGTGTGTCTCGCTCGAGTAATACACGTACCGCCGCATTGTTAGTGGCTCTGGTGTGCAAAGATCCGGCACCTGTGGCGATGTTTCCATATCTTCTCTCGGCGCGTCTGTTGAGTTGTGGCTTAAAAGTGGGAATGTCGATATCTCTATGCCTTCACTCGCTAGAAACTCCGTGCTCGGGAGTTCGGTACTATTGTCTTTCCTTGTAATGACATATTAGCTTAGGCACGGTGTATGTGCTTCACCGTGTCTTTTGTCTGTTCTAACAAAACTCACTCTGTCTCTGCAAAGACTAACCAGATGTACGTAGTGCAATCATTTGACATAGGAAGCTTAATGATACATTACCAAATTTAGGTGTAGACGGAAGAGCGGTCGCGTAGCCCGCTTATGCGTATTATGGTTGTGGCTCCTTGCGTCGCCTTTGGATTTTCTGCGTGTTAAACAATTCCTGTTAGCGATCGCATCGGCTTCAGTAAACGCTATGTTCTAGTGTGCACATCGTTATTTCACAGTCTCCACATTCCCAAGAGCTCTCATCTCGTGGAGTGTATTCTAAGGAGTTGGTCGAGCTTCTTTTGAAGCCCGACGCAGTGCACATTGGAGGCGTATTATCATTGTGCCTTTCCGATGGTGCGCAAGCGTCTACTCGGCTTGTCGGTTGCGTAAACGGTACCATCTTCAAGGGAAATCGGCGCCCACGCGTCTGAGGCCTGTGATGCTCACAACCTGTAATGTCGAAGCATGGTCGCAGGTGAGTTTTTGGCCTCCGACCATGAGGGCGCCACGCCTAGCGGTGAGATTTCGAGTACCCCGCTATTTATCAATACGATTCCTTCGTCTTATTTTGAATCGGTCACTGATTTTGGATCACTTGTCACTGGCACTTGTCCAATAGGAAGTCTTTGAGGGCTATTGTGGTGTCTTCTGCGGGGTCGACAGTGTGTGTCGTTGACCTCGAGCGGGTGGATGTCAGGTGAGGTCGTTCCTACAGTTATGCTGTTGATCTCTCTTTGATCAATATCTAATATGTGTGCTTCTGCGTCAGTCATTCCGTATGCACATTGAGGGCGGGTGGACACCGCTTGGCTTGTCCCCTAGCCCGCCTCTTGCCAGTGAGCGCTTCGTAATTGGGAAGTATATAGGCCGCGAGATTATCGTAACTATTTTTCGGGATCGACTTGCATTCAGAAAGCTTGTGTCGTCCATAGCATGCTGTGCAAGTGTCGGGGTTCGCTGCGACGAATTTGGCGACGGCGATCCCAAAATCTTTGATGTATCTGTTGAGGTATTTCTGCTGCCCGTGCCAATTTGTCTGCGTGGTTGCATTATCGGCGTTATTAGCAACCGACGTGACCTTGTGGGCAGGGGTACCCATCTTTTCGCAGAGGGTGGTGGGTTCTCTGAAGTGCTCGGCACATCCGCGTGCCGAGACGATTTCCAAAAACTTGAGACGAACTTGTGGATGGACTATCATTCCCGCGCTGATCCTCTTGTGCAGGTTTGCGATCAAGGTGGGGCTTAACTTGATGAATGCTTCAAACATGGGAATCGTGTCTGACAGTTTCTTGTCGGCGATGCGCTGATCAATCCAGTGCTGTATAACGCGATCTCCTGCTTCTTCCCAGTGCATCCACACTTCGCGCGCATTTGCGATCGTGGGGTCCTCGCGAGGTGAAATAGGCCCGTATTCCGTCTTGTACTTTTTGACTTCGTCGAGAAGCGCTTCCAAAGCCTGGATCGAAGTTCCTTTCCAGAGGTAGGCCATTGCATGTATCGCAGCACCGTGGTTGTGTCGTACAAAGTCTCGCTGACGGCGCCCCGCCTCACTCATTCTGAAAAGGTGTGAGAATAATTTTGCTTTCTAAGGCATGTCGATGAAGCATTCAAATTTTTCGGACTGTCTGCTACAGCGGACTTTTGTGTTCTCCTTCTTGTAGCGCACGGCGTTCGACACTTTGAATCGTTTGGTCAAATCATTTGCACCGGGTAAGATGAGTATGCCCCCGATCGTCTGATCGTGAAGGAGAATCCCGACGAGGGCTTGTTGGACCTCTCCAAGGAATTCGATCTTTTCGTCCTTCTGGCGTTGTCTCCTTCAAGATTTGCGTCGTCCATAATTGGGTCACCGTACAACCGTAACTCTTCTCGGCCGCTGTGATGCTTGGCCCGTACGAACCCGCTGAGGTCTGTACCGACACACGCCTCGTATATCAGTTGGATCAAGTCATGATTTGCTGTGAAGGTTCGTTTGGCCCCGAGCCGTTCCTCAAGGCGACCAACTGCGTCATCTTCCGTTGCAACTTCACCTCTTGAGACGGTCCTTCGTCCGGGATGCTGTAGCCCAGGGGGTTGTGATCCGCATCTTCAGCGGTTACGACGCTTGATGCGCTGCTATTTGGCCGAGATGGTTTTCCGGTAGACATGACGGCGGTAGTCAATTTGGCTCCTGATCTCTCACTACACGAGATTGTATTTGATAATACGTAAGGCTAGCTAGAACTATCGAACACAAGCTTGTATATTGAATGTCATAGAGGGACATAGTAAGGTGAAATGCGAAACTGCTACAATAAGACTAGAAGACGATACGGAATGCAAAATGGAGCGACACAGCGGCACTACTCGAACTTTACATCTACTTGAATTGAAGGTTCGATATGAGTGGTGCCTAGTACAAATGAAGAAGCGCGTCATACGAGCCGCGCGTGCCGTAGAGCGTAGGGTACAAGACCAGGACGGGGAAGGCAAAAAATACAATATCGATTGATAAGAACCTACAGTGTATCTCTAGTTTACCAACGTGGAGGCGGTGGCAGACTCGTACTTCCAGTTGGGGGGCAATACCGCGACGGTTCTGTAGTATCTCGCCAATCTGTGGATTCTGGACTCGATCAAAATCAATCTGAACTTGGAGTCCTTGTCCTTTCTGTTTCTCTCCAAGTGCTTGCGGACAGAGACGGCCTTCTTGATCAAGTAGTACAAGTCCTCGGGGATCTCAGGGGCCAAGCCGTTAGATTTCAAGATACGGAGCACCTTGTTACCGGTAACGATCTTGGAGGAGGAGACACCGTGGGCGTCTCTCAAGATAACACCAATCTGGGAGGGAGACAAACCCTTACGAGCGTACTTGATGATCTGCTCGACAACGTCATCGGAGGACAACTTGAACCACGCGGGGGCGTTGCGGGAGTAGGGAGTGGAGGAGGAGGAAATACCTTTACCCTGGAATGATAGTTAGTATATGGGATTTGACTTCGTTGGGGAAGCACCGCGGTCAACAATGTGCAGAGGTTACTCGGGGTAGGCGAAAAGTATGGAATCGAAGAAACTGGACATCAACCCAAGAATCAATTCGAGAAACATATGCCACAAGGTGATTGTTGTCGACAAAAAGTCCAATACTAGAACTTATCTGACATTGATGGGTGAAAGGACACTTGTTTTTGAAAAAGACATGTGGAAAGCGTGGCGGGACGTCATAGCATCTCACACCAAGCTTAGCACAGTGCATGATCACGTATCCTAGTCTCAGCCACGCAATAACCCTTGGCGTTTTGACTCGATCGAATCACCCAGAGCACCGGCAGTATCAATACAAGAGCAAAGCAGAAATAGTCTGGGACATTCTCGGACGAGAATAAGACTAGATCAACTCTTGGAAAGACCTGTAGTGACATCCCACATTAAATGTAAAGAGTACATACGGAACAGTGCATGCGACCCATCTTGCCTAGTGTGTTGTGTGAGTAGGTACGATGAGGTTGAAGATGGTGAAAAGTTTTTCCATCTTGATTTTTCTGTATTAATATTTTCGGTAATGGAACGACCTTTCCGGTTTGTCCTTAGATGCAGGAGACATATCCGGGTAACCCAGCAGTGACCATCGCTACTCCAATTGTTCAGCGATGCTTTCCAACTCTTCCTCATCCTCGATTTTGTATAGCCGGAACTGGTTAGTAGGTCAATTGAATGTGTGACTCTCACAAAGTAAACATACCCTTGAACACCCGCTTGCGCTCTGAATTGCTCTACTGCCCCTGCATATAGCATCCTACTTCTCTGGCCGCTGGTGACAGGGATCCAGTAGACCAACACCAAAGGCAGCTTGAGGCGGCCGTCCTTGGTAGTCATGGGGTGGGAGAGGACAACGTAGCGAGGACTGTTTTCCGGGAGGGATTCTGCGAGATCAGAGAGAGAGTCGTAGATCTGGTCCGAGTCTCTGCGGATCTCTTGGGTCTCGTTGTCGATCAAGTATACCGCGGCCTGCACAGTATTGCTTCTGCCACTGCTGATTCTAAACTTCTTTAGCTCAGAGACTGTCTCGGGCGAGAAGGAGTAGAGCGATGACATTGAGCGGTGAGTTAATCTCGCTTACGTGTATTGGCCCAAGATAGCTTAAATTGTCTGGCGTGCATATAAGTGGTTTCTCCCCTCCAAATGCGGATGAATCATAAACATGCTTTCCAAGGGAAAAGAAAATTGAGTTTCACATTTGACAACTATCTACAAGACCACTCGGATTATGGAGAAACGCCGAACTTCTATACCACGTATAGAATTCTTGCGCAGTACGTGTTACTAGTGCCCCCTTACCTTCCATTCACACCTTTGAACTAACTTTTTAGACCGTATCTACCTCGGTGCATATACTCTGCCGCCTCCTGACTCCCCAGAGTTCATTCACTTCACCGTAGAGGACTCTCTTCCCTATAACCCATTCCACTTGGACTTTGGTCCCCTTCATATCGGCGCCTTGTACCGCTTCGCCGTCCATCTCCATAATCTCTTGAATGATCCCTCTAACCACGGCAAGGCTATCGTCTTCTACAGCTCCCTCTCCCCTAAGCAACGCGCTAATGCCGCGTGCCTACTCTGTTGCTATATGGTCCTAGTCCAGTCCTGGTCGCCCCACCAGGTCTTGCAGCCCATTTCCCAGGCCCTGCCCCCCTTCCAGCCCTTCCGCGACGCCGGTTACTCGAACGCCGACTTTGAGATCACCATCCAGGATATCGTCTACGGTATGTGGAGGGCAAAGGAACGCGGGATGATTGACTTGACCGCGTTCAATTTGGAAGAGTATGAACAGTATGAGCGCGTAGACCAGGGCGACTTTAATGTCTTGACCAAGGATTTTATCGCTTTCGCCTCGCCGCAGCAGAGCTCCCGCACCCGTATTGTTACCGAGACCTTTCAGAAAGTGTTGGACTACTTTGTTGAGAATGATGTGCAGTTGGTAGTACGCTTGAACTCGCATTTGTACGATGCGGCAGAGTTCACAAACCGCGGTATTCAGCACATTGACATGATCTTTGACGACGGAACCTGTCCTACTCTCGAGTACGTGAAAAAGTTTATCGGAGCAGCCGAGTGTATCATCAACAAGGGCGGGAAGATCGCAGTACACTGCAAGGCCGGCTTGGGCCGTACTGGCTGCCTCATTGGCGCTCATCTCATCTATACACACGGCTTCACCGCTAACGAGTGTATCGGTTACATGCGTATGATCCGCCCCGGAATGGTGGTGGGCCCGCAACAGCACTGGCTCTACTTGCACCAGCAAGATTTCCGTGAATGGCGGTATACGATGGTGTTGGACAACCGCCCTGACCCCTTTATCAATAATCTCTTCTCGCTTACCTCCTACGAGGAGTTCAAAGCACGAATGAGGCAGCAAGCCAAGCAGAAGAAATTGCAGCTGCAACAACTGCTGAATCAGCAGATGCTGCACTCTCAGTCCTTCTCCCACGGGAACACGTCTCACCTCGACTCATCGTACTGCACCCCGATCCGCCGCCGCAAAATCAGCGGCGCCCTCCTGGCCAAGATCCACACCGCGGTGCCTATCGTGTCACCTGGACAGCCCCGCAAGTACAATGAGCAATATAATACGCTGGACGTTATTGTGGACGTGCACAACAACTCTGACGAGGGCGAGGAGAACGACGAGAACGTGGTGGACATGGAGCTTGGCCCGGTCGCAGCAGCACCCATGCGCAACTCCATGCTGGTGGAGGAAGTGAACGCACTGGGCCACAATTCTCCGGCTGCGGCCAAGAACAATAGCAGTCAGTGCCCCATATCGGCGGCCGCCGAGGCCGGAATCGTCTCGACGTCGTCACCAAAATACAGTGGAATGGGGGGCGGGGCAGATAACCACGCCGGAACCGACTGGAAAATGATGCGGTCCATCCTGGTGAACAGCATGGCGAACGCCACCACCCCGATCCAGCTCACAAAGACCACCACGACCACCACCACGCGCGTGGTCAGCACCACCGTCCTGCCGCCGTCAACGTACCGCAACGCGCTCAAGGTGACAAAGTCCCGACCCGGCTCACGCGTGTCGCTGGCCCTGTCGCCAGGGAAGGGGTTCGGCTCGGCACGCCAAGTGCTGGGCAGCCGCAAGTCGAGCAACCCCGTGCAGTGGAAGTAGCAAAATGGATAGTTGTTTGTCAAGGTAATGTAACGTTATGTATACTAGCAGTTATAAATGGGACGCGTCGTGCGTTCTTCAAATTAGGGGGAAAGAGTCAGTAGGTCTCTGTCGGTGTCAGACAAGTAATAACTCTAGTTGGGACGAGAAGAGCGAGAAGGTCTTTCATTGTCGAATGATTCGTCCAGTTGGGGTGACAAGAGTGGGAAGGGCTCTGCCAGTGTGAGAGAAGCAACAAGCGTAGTTATAAGTCAACGCCTACTCAACGACGCTAGTCATACACAGGCTCCTGGATGTAGAAGCGAGAGTCAGAGGAGGTGGCAAACGCGAGAACGTCATAGTCCTGGAACAGGATTTCCGCTGCCGTTTCGTCGTCCAACTCTGTCCACTTGTTAGCGTACGGGTTAGTCTTATCCTGAGGCACGGCGATTCTCAACTGGTCCAGAGACAATATTTGTCCTTTAGTGTCTGGTTCTTCTGCTTTCACTTCTGTATCTTCTAATTTCACTTCGCCGTCTTCCGAAGCTTGTTCCTTTCCTTCCACCACACTCGGCTGTAATCCGCCCGAACCGTTGATTGCCTTCACCACGGAGTTCCGTATTGTGTTTACATTGAGTTTACCCGGGACGTAGTGGTCGATGAACACCATGTACGTGCTGGCATCGCGCTTGAGCTTGAGGATAAGAGAAGAGACCACTGCTGGTTTCTTGGGTGGCTTAGGAGGTTAGTGCTTGTGCATCAGAGCCAGATCATAGCGGGCAACGTACCATCACTGCTTGAGCGAATGTTTTTCGTTACGGCCTCTTTTCCGCGCTATTGGCTGCGGAAATGGTCCAGTCCATGGCCCGTTCAAGGTCTAGCGTGCTTTCCTTGTTCCGCTACCTCCGACGTCATGCTGGTAAGCTTGCAAGACTCGACCCAATCTCTCTTAAATCGCCCTGCCCTGACTCGCTAAAGTGTGAATTTGACGACTACATATTCTGCCCAAAACTGTACATGCATTCCATCAAAGCCGAACTTGTTTACGCAATTAAAGACCAATTCAGGCGGGAGGCTCCTACGATAGACCTCCATGTCGAGGCCCTCCTACGCGGTATACTGCTAGAAAAAGCCGCCCAGGACTTGCTTTCGCAGCCTAATTCAGAGACACTCTTGACGTTTCTTAGCACTACGGTACAACTACGCGAAACAGAATATGTACGCCAGCAACGGCGCTACAACTACTTGCAATCGAAAAAGAAAATACTAGATCTCAAGGATAAACAAGAGAATTATATCGCGGTGCGACAGAGGCAGGTCTCGGCCAAACGAGCGGCGCAGCGTAGAGCTCGGCAGGCCACTCTGCAAAAGGAACGCCGCATTTGCATTCGCAACTCAAGACGCCGCACCGAGTTCCACTCGCACGACTTGCTTCGCCGCTGGCTCAAGTTGCGACAGGCCGGCAACTTGATCCCCAATCCGCTACAGCTCAGTTATACCCCAGAATCTGCATTTCCTGCCACGGAAAACTCCCCTCGGAAGCGATACTTGATGCCTAGATCCACCTCAAAGAAAGCGGTGGCCGCGGCATACGACCCGGTCTACCTCGAGGCGGTAGTAATCCCAGCCTTGGAGTACGATATCAATAAGCATCATTTTCTTCTCAAGGTGCATGACATTGTCAACAAAAGGGGTCCTCATCGGGTCTTGATAAAAACGACACACGCCGGCACCTTCCCCATGCCATACATAAAGATGCCCTTTGCAAGACACCGCCAGTTGAAACGATTGGCCCTCGATTGCAAGCATCTGCATACGGTATCGCGCTTGTACAATGCATGGACCCTGTCGTCTCTGCAAGACCAGTTGGTTGATGGTCTGTACCAAGTTCCGCGAGTTGGTGGGTTTACCGCGCAGGGAATAATATGGCCCCGGTCGTGGTACCAGCAGTATGCCTCGGAAGAGGCGCAGTGGGAATACCTTTTACTGATCCAGGAGTCTTTAGGGGAGTCCACTACTCAGGACACCCTGAGGCCCGCTACTCAGGAGCCTCTGAGGCTTTCTAGCCAGGAAGCTCTTAAGGAGCCCCATTCTCAAGGCGTTACTGAGGAGCCCACAACTCAGAAAACCCTGAATGCACTTGGTAGTCAGGAGACCCCGAAGCAACCCACAAATCCCGGAAACAAGGCGGAAACCTTGAAGACTCTAGTACGTCAATGGACTGAGGCGCTCGATATTGCGGACAAAGCAGTTCGCGAAGAGATGGAAGTTTACAACAGGCGATACAAGTGGCTCAGGTCGCGTGATTCGCCGTTGATCGATGTGCAGCGCGAATTGCAATTGAGCCTGATCAGCCATTACACCAGGATTGCCGAAAAGTATCGCTCCTTACTTCAAATGCTTGACCGTGGACGCATATTCAAGCACCTGGAACTCGTGGCTCCTCTGATAGATCGCAAGAATCGGCTCGAGCAGATTGCGCAGTATAATCGCCACAATATTTGGCGCAATGAACCGCCCAGTCGCGAGCGAATCGGTTTAGGTGTGACTTTGGGAGAGGCGTTACAGATGCACGGCTTTGCCAGCTTCAAATGGGGCCAGCCCTTCTTTAAACGGTTCAAGTTTAAGGCGGACCCACAAAGTGACGTAGAATCCAAGGACTAGTGTGTTTATGAAAAGCTTCGTAACTAGATGATCTACATATTTGTCGTAGCTCTTGAAAGCGAAGGGAATTTCCTTCGCAAGGGTACCATTTAAGGGACGTTGAGAAATCCCACTAGGAAACCTTTAGTAAGATCTGTGCGCAATTACCTAAAAATCACTCTTAACATCCATAGATACAACTTCCTCATGCAACAGTCAATAATTTAATATTTATAACTCATACCTGAAATGAAGTTGAGTATGCAAATTGTGCGGGCGCGCAGCGAGAGATCGGCCAAAGGCCATTTCGGCATCGCTGTAGAACTGCAGGATCTTTTCCGCGCTCAACAAAGAAAGCCCTGGAATACCCTTCACTTGCAGCAAGTCAAGAAGCTTGAGAACCAGATTACCCTGAAGGTCAGCTGGAAACCGTAGCGGGATTTTTATGCAAAACCCCAGTAGTATCAAGGTCTCAAGACTCCGATGATTGCATGCCAGTACTGGTAATTCAATGGGACTGTTACCCAAAGCGCATTCCCATACTTTCAAGTTGCTTGGAAGTTTCAAATCATGCGACGACGGTACAACAAAGTGCGTTTTTAGCGTATGCAATGAGTCTAGTTCTCGAGGTAACAGTGGCAATCTGTGGATATGCAAAGACAATTCACGCAAGTTGGGGGGCGGTTGCCAACTGGCCAAATCCGACCCCTCCTTGAATTCAAGCTCCACTTCTTTCAAATTGACGAGATGAGTCCAATTTGAGCCAATTATGGTTGTTTCGTCTTCATAATCTCCAAGCATTGTTTCTTCGGCGCAAACAATATCAATTCTTTCTATTGATACTGGGGACGCCACTTGCTTAAATTGGATCATCCGGTAAGTTAGCCGCTCAAGGCGCGTCGGCAACTCTACCGGGGGATCACCAAGTGATGCAGGCCACTCCCAAGTTCCATGGATTATCAAGCTTCTCAACGATTGAGGAAGGGATTTTATGACCATTGGAAAATTTACGGATTTCAGCGGGTTTCCATAAAGCTCGAAGCATTCTAGCGTGGAAGGCCAAGCAATTGGTGCAATCAAATCAATAACATAACCACGAGAAAGACTCGCCCAGAGTGATATGCGTGTGATTCTTGGAGGAAATGCGGCTCTGGTGAAGGGAAATGTACGCGAATAAACTTCTAGTTCCAAGAGGGATTGAGGTAAGGAATCCAATGGTATCAGTGAAATTTCTCCTCCAAATTTCAAAACTAAGCTCTTGAGGGCGGCGTTGGCGCCATTAGCCTTGGTATATCGTGCTAGGCATTCAAATATATCGTCCGTAAAACTACCAACGTGTAACTTTTCGAGCAGTCTGGGAAGAGTAAAGGTCGAATAATCAACATGATGCAGGAATAATTCAAGTTTGTTTAGGCTCGGAGACCATGGTACCAACAGCCAATTCTTGCTTTTGCATCCCACAAAACGAAAATTTCGAATTTGGGGATGCGAAGTGACCTTCAACTCATCGATAGGAAATTTCCCCGCAAGATAAAGCCTAGTGAGAGACCGCACAGCTAGCACGCTTTGCGTTAGTAGATCCATGCTCATATTGCGCTTAAGCTGTGTGAGCTCAGCATGAGTCTCTGAGATTTCCATGGCATTGACGCAGTCTTTGATTTTGTTTACCGCCGACAAAAATAAGGGACTTTTGATCCTCGATCTGCCAAAGTTAGCGGTCAACTCTAACTTGTAGATACAATCATCTTTGGATCTTTCATAAAACCTCAAGCAAGCGGAAAAGCCGTTGGGGGTAGAATCTTTGACACCGAGTAGTATTTCGAAGCATGTTTCTTCTTCATGAGATATTGAGAAGGCCAGATCATTGACATGCTCATTTGGGTGGTACAAACGAGCCCTTTTAAAAAGCTTCTTTGGAATGCACGTCAAAATCTCGGAAATGATATTTATGTCGGATCGAGGTGGAGACACTTTTCGAGGATTTTTGGTCATCGCTAACCGGTATCAGATATTTGGGCTGACTGGAGGACTTTATATTTGCATACTCTGGACTTTCTGCATAATTTGAGTTTGAGTTTAATTGTAACTGAAGCTTAATTTTGCTGGGGCAAAGGCTAATTCGAATTAATAAGCACTTATCCTTGGCCTAATTAGCGTAGTGTGAGCATAGCATATCGATGTGAGCTCGTAATCGTACCTCCTTTTACTCGCGATCGTAAAAATAGATCTTCCCGGGCTCATAACGAAAGGCGAAGGGAGAGTTAAACTGCTCAGCTCATAGCCAGCTGTAAAGGGGGCTCATGGCCATCCGACCAAATGTGAGTGCTTGAAAAAATTGGTGATGATGCTCATGACCAAGGGCAGGGAGCGATAAAATCACTACCATCACAACAAGAGGTGATGGTGGGCTCGTAACCTGAGGAGGCGGGATTCAGTGACAGTACTTCCTCAAGTGCCGACGACACAATGTGGGTGAGGGCCCGTAACGTGAGCTCATACCAATGCACCTTTTTACGGAGTGGTCACGACAAAAGGTGGGGGCGGCTCATAGCCATACGCCAGGTTAATAGTCCAAAGCACTAAAAGGGTTTTGGCTAATA
>JAKTSS010000113.1:0-32752 GCA_030580355.1 Debaryomycetaceae sp. yHKB357 | reverse complement strand
CCTCGCGCGTCTCGTGCCCCCGTCTCCGTACTAGTGTACTCGTCCCTGTTCTTTTTCCCGCAGAACACGGCACGGGGGTTGCTCCGGAGTCTCGGGGGTTGTGAAGTCTTCTCGGTGCATGTCTAAACATCTCGGTGCTCTAGTACTCGGCCACGATCTCGGTGCTAGTATACACATCTCGGTGCTAGTATAAACATCTCGGTGCTAGTCTAAACATCTCGGTGCTCTAGTACTCGGCCACGATCTCGGTGCTAGTATACACATCTCGGTGCTAGTATAATCATCTCGATTCTCTAATACTCGGCCACGATCTCGGTGCTGGTATACACATTAATGTACCCGTCCTGGTTGTAGTTTGTAGCGATGCACATGCGGTGGGGGTGGAATACGGTGTTGGACAAGTAGCTCGACGTGCGGTTCGTCAAGTAATTGTCGTGCGGATTCATGAGTGACGTCACAATGTCGCCAGACGTGGACCAGATGTTGACCGTCTTGGTGCCGGTGGCGATCACCGGCGCGTGCTCGTGGGTGTCCATGCACCGCAATGACTTTTGGGGCACGCGGAATGTCTCGACAGGCTCACTGAGTCGCACATCCCATAGATTCACGTATCCATCCGCAGAGCCCGTCACGAGCTCTCGGAACCCGCCTCTTTGCATGCGGACATTGCGAATCGATACGGATCCGGCGGGCGAGGTTTCTGTGGCTTGCCCATTGCCCCGTGGCCACTTTTGCACCATCGATTCTCTAGAGTCTAGCCGCCGGTCATACACGCGCAAGCTGCCATCGTCGAATCCCGCGACGAATATGTTGCCCGATACCTGATCAGAGGTTAGCGAGGTGATGGAGGACGACGACCGTGCGGGGATGTCGACCAAGCACAACTCGCGGGGGGCGTCCCAGACTCGGATGATTTTCACGTCCCCGCTCACCAACAAGGATCCTCGAGACTGCTGCCACTCGGTGACCAACCCGCACGACTTTGATGTGAGCAACATGTCCGTCAATGCGCGCCACGCCGATACTAGCTCGGTCTTTTCCTCGTCGTCTGCGTCTGCGCCGTCCGCATTGTTTTGCGAGTAAAAGTTCTTGTAAATCTTGATGACACCATCGCCGGACCCCACCATGAGTAGAGGCGAGTCGTCCTCGTTCAAAAACTTGATATCGGTAATCTTGGTTCCAAAGGGGTTCCCGTTCGACATCTTGTTGACGATCTTGTTTTCGCCCCAGTCCCACACGGAAATATTATCCTTCTCGTCACTCGCCACCAAGAACTTTTCAAACTGGGTGAACTTGATGAGCTTGGGCAGTGTCTTATTGTGCAACACCCGGATATTCCGGTTCCAGTCGCCCTGTAGTGCCAACTCCTTTTGCGGTTGTGTCTCTTGGATAATCGCCTCGTTGCGGTGTCGTCTCCATGACCGCTTGACGTACTCTTTGGATCCGGGCTCGTCAATCTGGTTCTTCGACATTTGCGGTTCCTGAAAGTACTCACAGCTGTACTCAAAGAACCCTGATTCTGCCGGTAGCGCCGGGTGTCGCGTCAAGTCACGCTGCACAAAGAAAGGCGGCTTGGGGATCGGATCACTGCTGTAGGAGCCCTGTGCCGGTCCGTACGACAAGTAGCTTGTCAAAGTCTTGGTATCCAGGTCGTCGGTCATGCCGAGAGTCGACAAGAGCTTGGAGAGGGTATACTTTTTGATTCTAGACGAGATGGACTCCGAGTCCAGGTCGGCGTCTGCGGACGCCGTGCCTCGAGACTGTCCCACCGACATTGCTCTCGGTCTCGGCCCGGGACTGCTGCTGATTATGAGGGTGTTGTTTTTGCGGGTCAAGTGGGATGCGCTCGACGCCTGGCGCCGAATGTTCTGCGGGGCAAGATGGCTTTCCACCACGGGCCGGTTGGGCTTGAAGTTTTCGGTGATGCTGACGGCCGACTTGCTGAGCAAGTACTCTTGCATTGCCCGGACAATGGACTTGAGCTCGGACTCGTTGAGTTTGACCATGATACTGTCGATCAAAGTTTCTGCCAATTGCTTGACTTCGAGGTGCGGGTCTTCGGACAAGATGAGCAACGCCTTCCAAATGGAGCTGAATATGGAGCCATACGCCGGAGAGTCCTTTCTAAACTCATTCAAGAAATTGGGATTGTCAATCAAGACGATTTCCTCTTCAAGCTGGTTAAAGGCCACCACTAGGAAAAACTTGTAGTAGGCGTGGACAAACTTTCGGAAAAAGAACACAAGCTCCTTGCGGACCATTGCGGAGCCGTCGCCCATATAGAGCAACACGCAGTTTGCCAACTTTAGGTCCTGCTGCCTGAGCTCGTCGCGGCGGGAATCTGTGGCCGGGATCGACGATGGCAGCGGGGTTTTCGCGTCAGCCGGGGGCGGCGTCGCATCCGGGCGATCGCCATCGCTCAAAAAGGTGGTGAGGGCGATTATTATGGAGGTGCGCACTTCGGGAATCGGGTCATTAACGAGATCTAGGAACCGATCCAAGTAGCCCTCCTTGTACACGATCCACTTGCCGTCGACGTAATTTGCCCAGAGCTGCGACAAGAGCAAGCAGCACCACTGCCGCATCAACGGGTTCTCGCTGTTCTGGATGAACCGTAGGCAATTGTTGATTATCTCGACCGAGAAGCATAATCGCTGGCCATTGTAAAAGTCCTTCACAAAGAGGGTCAAGATGAATGCGCACATGGCCTTGTGGTCGTCGTTGATCAAGATATGGTTTGCGGTGCCGAGCGCGGTGTTTTGTGGCGGAACGCCGTGGGAATTAGGCAGGGCCGAGTTGAAAATGAGGTGAAAGTAGTTGTAGCCCTTGTCCTTGCAAAACTCCAGCTGGCTATTTTTGTAGTCGATGGCCATGATGCGGGCCCAGATGAAGATGAGCACGGGCCGTAGTTCCTGCGCGGGGCTCTGCAAGAGTTTGAGGACGTAGGGGAAGGTGCCGACCGCCAACGAGAGGTATACTGCCCAGGGGCCCAAGTCGAGGAACTTTGACAATAGAATGAGGGCACGGAGGCGGTGCACCTGCGAAAGAAGCACCTGGAGCACGATCGGCAACTGTTCTGGGAGCTCCTTGGTCGATGGCCCGGCGTACTTTAGCCACAATTCGAAGGCCGTGAGTTGCTGCTCGAAAAAGGCCGAGTGCTGGTACCCCGACAAGGCGGTTGAGCTGATGGCAGTGTCTGAGCGGGCGCGGCCAACGCCTGATGACGGCAAATGGGCATGAGCATTGCTATTGGGGTGGATATTGCCATTAGGGTGAATATTACCATTGGGGTGAACATTGCCATTCAAATTAGCATTACCATTCGGATGAGCATTACCATTCGGATGAATATTATTGAAGGGGGGATGAGGGTCCGGGGGCTGACCGTTCAGGCCCGCGACCGTGGGCAAGGCAAACGTCGAAAACGACTTGAAGATGGGCTCCTGCGGCGGGCCCGGCGCCGGCGGGGCGGGCCCGCTCATCTTTGCCAACTGGGAACAGCACTGGTCCATGGCCAAGTCCCACGACTGCCAGAGCGGGTGGGAGCGGACGGTCTCCGGGAGCGGCGGGTCGCTGATGGGGTTGCAGTTGAACTGGGGCATGATGCGCTTTGCCAAGATCAAGTTGCGGAAGAGGGCGGCGAGCATCAAGTCCTGGCGGAAGAGGCGCTTGAAGAGGGGGCGGGACAAGGTTGTCCACGCGATGGTGTCGGTGATGGCGGTGAAGATCCAGTTGAGCTCGCCCAAGGGGGTGCGGCGGTCCGAGAGCTTGCCCGGGATCTCGACGTTGCCGGCCTCGTTGCGCGGTAGCTGGGAGTAGTACTCGCGCTCTATGGGGACCTGCATGACAAAGAGGCGCATGCTAATGTCGATGGGACAGGTCAAGCAGCAGGTGAACAAGTCCGCGGGCAAGTCCGGGCTCATGGGGAGGAGCTCGTTGCTCTTGCAGGCCGCGAGCTGCATACAGTCCAAGTAGGCCGATGTTGGGGACGGGGCCAACTTGTCGTGGTTGCCGTCATTGTCGTCGTCGATGCGTTTCTGAACAAACTTTTTAAAGTTGTGGACAATGTTGCCCGCGGAGTTGCAGTCGTAGACAAAGATGACGGGCGCGCCCAACCAGTTCTGGAGGTCGTAGAGCGAGATGGGGATGTACTGGGTGTAGCCGCGGTTGAACACCCAGATCTCGCCGCTGGCGGTGGGCTGGGGCACGCCGTGGCCGTTGTAGTAGAAGAGGATGCGATCGTCCTTGACGTTGCGGCGCAAGGTGTTGCAGAAGCGCTTGACGTCCTCGAAGCAGGGGTCGAGGGACTGCTTGTAGCGGGTGCGCTGGGAGATGGTTTCGAACTGGGCCTGCAAGTGCTTGCCAATCAGCTCGATGGCCTTCTTTGTGTCCTGGAACTGGGAGGGGTCGCACCAGGCCTCGAGCTTGGCGCAGGGGTACGGCTTGACAATGTCGGGCGGGTCGACGCCCAAGTTGAGGCACATGACCAAGGCCGCGCTGATGGTCTTTTGGCGGTCGCGCATGACCTTCCAGTCGGGGATGGGCTGGTAGTTCTTGTAGTACTGTGGCAGGGCCTTCATTTCTGGGGAGATGGGGTTGCCGTTGGTGTTGTGGCGCTTATCGTCAAAGTAGATGTAGAAGGCGTTGGCGAGCAGGGCGAGGAACAGCTCTGACTGGTAGTCCTTGTCGAAGCCGTGGCGCATTTTGTCGTTGAGGGGCTGAGGGGGCCGAGGCCCGTAGTAGACGGCGTTGCGCGACGACATGAGTGGAGGGTTGCTTCACCAGAAATTTTCAGTGCTTGAGTGGATTAGGGTGTTGACTATGGTTGGTTGTAGGGTAGCAGTGGGGGTAACAGTACGAAGAGGTTAGAGAGTATGAAGAGGTAGAACGAGAGGTAGAATGAGAGGTAGAATGAGAGGTAGAATGAGAGGTAGAATGAGAGGTAGAATGAGAGGTAGAATGAGAGGTAGAATGAGAGGTAGAATGAGAGGTAGAATATGAGAAAGGAATACGGAAGTCTACGAATATAGTCAAGTTGGGTGAATGGAAGAGAGACAGTCATTCGACGCTATGCGGTGTAGCACACAAGTGATTGTACGGAGCCGGAAGCACCGTCACAGTCGCGTGGGGGATACAACAGGGTCGAGATGGCTCGCGATGGCTTCAGCGATCATGATCAGTGGTCTAGACGGTGAGACGTCAAGTGGACCGATAGCAACGCAGATCGCGGGAACAGACCAGGAACTGCACCGCAGACCGACTCGCGCTGCATTGACCGACATGGAGCGCGGTGAGGAAGGTGGTGCGGCGGGCGCGGTACAGGAGGCGATACGGTGGATTACGAGATACCGAACCTGGAAGGGCGTGTGCGTACCGGAATATAATCTCTGGGGGTTATCGCGGGGTATGCGCACCCCCTTTTTTGCAGCACTTCACCACTTCTTCTTCTTCTTCTTCTACTCTTCTCTGCTACTCTGCTACTCTACTACTCTAGTCCTACTACTCTACTACTCTAGTCATACCCTACCCTACTACACCACCGCCCAATGATCGATACCACCCAGGATTACCCCGCTTCTCGCTCCACCAATGCTGATTTCGCCGATTCGGACGCTTCTCCACACCACTTTGCCTCCCGCTCCGTCATCTTGACCCCGGGCTCCCTGCTCTCCGTCGGCAGGGCGTCGCTCGCTCACCACGGCAGATCTCCCTCCCCGCACAATCTCTTGTTCGCAAACTCCCACTTGTCCAAGGCACACGCCACCGTCTCCTTTTATCAGGGCAACTTTTACCTTTCGGATTCAAGCCTGCGTTTCGGCACCGTCCTCGAAGGCGCCTTGGTCGGCCCCGCCCCGGCCCTCATCAGAGACGGCGACCTGCTCGGCTTTATCATTGTCCGCCCCTCCCTGGACATTGCAACCGCCCGCGCCGCACATCCCCGCGGCTGCTCCGTCGATAACGTCTTTTCCTACCCCGATATCGATTTAAAGTTTTCCGCTCGTATCCTGCAGAATAACCTCTGTTTGCACCACATTCCCAACTCGCGGCGTTCCTCCCGGCTGTCGCCATCCTCGTCCCTGCAGAGTGATGATCTCCTGCCCGACCACGAGTCGCCCCGCTTGTCGCGTGACGTCGCAAGACCCCCCTCTTGCCCTCAACAGGCAAAAAGCACCACCCCTTTGCCCGAGACCGTCAATGTCGCGACGAGTACTGCTTCTCGCGCTATTGCAACTTCCTCTCTGACCGAGTCCATGCCCGTGTTTGCCAAGTTCTCTCCAATCAATACCTCAAATGGCAACCTCAAGAACGACCCTGTTCTCGCGGAGCCCGATGCAGTGGATGATGTGGCAGCTGCAGATTCCACACTGAAATCAAGACTCGCGTGCGAAAAGCCCAACCGCTTTTCTCTGTCACTAGCCACCAACCCAGACTCGGATGGGGATACCCGGGACACGCCCACTTCTACTTTTTGCAGGCACGTGCTGCTGCAATACACCCCTTGTCGCTCGTCAAGGCCCTTTAGCCGCAGCACTCCCCCTGCCAATTCATGGGGGCTTGAGCTGGCGTGGGACCGACCGCACTGCTCTCTCAGCAAGCGCCTTGATCTGCCTCCCACAATGCCAAACTCTGCAAATAAAGCTCTGGACCTTTTTGTCAGGGACACGTCTCTGGACCTTTTTGTCAGGGACAAGGCTCTGGACCTTTTTGTCAGGGACAGGGCTCTGGACCTTTTTGTCAGGGACAAGGCTCTGGACCTTTTTGGTTATGGTGCCATGCTTTCAGAAAACAAGGACGTTTCTGGCCAAGATGAGGAGGAAATTTGTGCATTGCCCAGTAAAGATGGGATCGATGACTTAAAAAAGTATGGAGCGGATGCATTGGATGGGCAGGATAAAGCTGGTAATCTGGATGATGAGAGTGAAAATAGTGAGCCGGATCACGAGGACGACATTGTTGCCCTAGAAGTTGCCAGTCAGATTGATGCCTCTAGTGGTGATGATGATGAACCAACCGGGCCAATCAATCTTGACGGATCAAGCGATGAAGATGAACCAACCGGGCCAATCAATCTTGACGGATCAAGCGATGAAGATGGATCAAGTGATGATGGAACAAGTGATGACGATGGATCTAGTGATGACGCCGAGCCAATCAATGTCGATGGATCAAGTGATGATGATGAATCTAGTGACGATGGAACAAGTGACGATGACGCGGTTGCGTTGGATCACGTCCAAGTTGCAACCCACAAGCCCGTGGTGGTATTTTTCGATATGATTGATGACGATGGTCATGCGATTGATAACGGTCCCAACAACTTGCTAAGCGACGATGATGATGGTCATGATGATTCTCCACGTGAAGCTGAAGTTTTGGTTAATTCTGAAAATGGACTTTTGGTTGACTCTGGGGATCAAGTCTTGGTCGACTCTGAAAATGAAGTCTTGGTTGACTCTGATGAGGATGACTCTGAGAAAAGAGTCTTGAATGACTCTGAAGATGATGTCTTGGACGACTCTGATATAGCTCTGGTTGGCTCTGAAGATGATGTCTTGGATGTCTCTGAAGATGATGTCTTGGATGACTCTGAAGATAAAGTCTTTGATGACTCTGAGGATGAACTCTTGGTTGAATATCCTTCTCACAATAAAATCATCATTGACTCCTGTAGCGAAGAGGAGGACGATGCACCCAGCGAGACCGAAATCAAGTTTGAGCGGGAAATCGCCAACGTTATCAAGCAAATGACCCAAATTGAAAGCGAGCAAGATGATGAAGATGAAGATGAGGAGCTTGTGAAATCGAGCGACAAAGACTCGTCTTTGAGCATGCCAAGTTCCGTTTTGAAAGGAAACGACTTGCTTTGTCCAGGTCGATCATTACCTCTCCTGGACCATCGCCACGTCGATAAAGATTCACTCGGACTTGCAGACCAGCATCGGCGCGCCTCTAGAAAGAGGCGCTTCCAGGAGTTCGTAGACGAGGCTGATGATGCAAGCCCAGGCCCTTGTAGCACCGCCACTCTGTTGGAGCAGGCTCCAAAACGGTGCAAAAAGAGCTCTTTCCTCAAGACTGCGGCCAAGGAAGTCACAAAGCTACTAGTGTATACTGCTGCTACGGTAGGTGCTCTCGCCTATTACGGCATGAAACAGAGGCAGGAGGAACAACAAGACTCTTGAGTCTAGCACTTACATTTTGCTTGTGTCTGGTCTTCAGGGGACTGTCTACTACATTTAGTGGGTCTTTTATTATCTTTCGTAAAATTGTGCTATTGTTGTGCAGTGTATAGTTTGGTGTCATGTGTAATGTGATTTGTTGTCATTTAATAAGATTTGTTGTCGCTTGATGTGATTTGTTGTTTGCTAATGCGACTTGTATGGTAATATGACTTGTTTGCTAGTGTAATTTGTCGCACGTTGTGAGGCGGCGGCGATTGCAGCTAGACGGGCGCCGCTTTCTTCTTGTAGGCACGCTTCTTCTTTTCCGGCGGCTTTTGCGCGGCATGCACCGGCGTGTTGGGCCCCAGCTCGGGCATGGCCCCGTTGGCCCCGCCGTTCGACACATAGTTGTTGCCGGCACCGTTGGGCATGGCCCCGTTGGGGAGCCGCACCGGCATCTGCGTCGCGGCGTGCTGCGGCTGCATCCCCTGCTGCCGTTGCTGGCGCTGCTGCTGGATAAGGTGGAGCTGCCGCAAGCGCTGAAAGTACTCTGGGAACTTTAGCATGAGCTGCTGCAGTATAGTCTTGGCCTGTATGAGCGCCTGTTGCTTCTGATGCGGCGTCAACTGCTGGCCGTTGGGCGCCACTCCCGAGCTGCCCATCTGCATAAAGGTGTTCATTTTCCCCTGGATCTGCTTGAACGCCTGCTGCTCCTCCGGAGACAAGGATGTTTGGAAGAGCTGCTGCTGCTGCTGCCGATGTACGCTGTGCATCTGGGATTGCTGCTGTTGCTGCGACACCGGCCTTTGCTGGTTCGCCATATCCATTTGTTGTTGGGATGTGAGTTGTTGGGATGAGAGTTGGGATGTGATTTGTTGGGATGGGAGTTGGGATGGGAGTTGAGATGCGTGTTGGGATGTGAGTTGTTGAGATGCGTGTTGAGATGCGTGCTGAGGGTGCTGCTGCTGCTGCTGCTGGAGCTGGTGGATTTGTTGTTGACGCTGCTGCTGCTGCTGTTGCTGGTGCATGCGCTGCTGCGCTAGCGACGGATCGTGCATCTGCGGGGGAGGGCCCCCGCCATTGGCCTTTTGCGGGTCGGGCATGTGGTTCGGCGGTCCTGCGGGGACGAACTGGGGCGACTGCTTGGGCATGTATGGCGACTGGCCCTGCATGGGCACGGCCGACGCCGGCGAGTTCATCTTTTGTCGTTTCACGTTGACCGGCATTGCCTGCGGCTGCAAAGCGTTCTTTCGAGCGGGCGGCTGGCCACTGGGAATCGGGGGAGGCTGGTTTGGCAATTGGGACGCAAAGGAGGGCACGGCCAGCGGCGGGTTGCCCGGCGCGGGCCCTGCCGGCGCCGGTTGGCCCGATTTGCCAGTTGTTGCCTCGTGCTGCGCTTCCGCGTCCTTCTTTTTCCTGATTTCCTCAATCAAGCGCAAGCGCATAAACTGGCCCGTGGTGCGCGACAGGCGGCCGAGGGGCCCGACCCCCAGGACCAAGGGGATTGCGGGTTCCGGTTTCTTCAGCTTGCCAGAGTCGATGATGACGCCGTCCTTTGAGGACGATTTCGCCGGAGAGCTGCTGGACGCGGTAGGCACTAGGGGAGGGGGCTTGGCGATGGCCACGATGCGGTTGTTCGTGTCCACGTCCTTCAACCTGCCGTGCTTGTTGGTCATGAGGAGCATGAGCTCTTCGTACTCTGACGACTTGTGCAAGACCTGCTCGTCCAGGTGCAATTTGCGCGGGGCCACGGGCACGGGCTCGCGGTGGGAGCACATCAAGCGGTAGTCCTGGCGGGCGGGGTCCCATGTGCGGGCGGGGAGGTCCGGGGGCGGGGCGATTTCCGGGAAGAGGTAGGGGTTGAGCGGGACCAGCAAGTTCAATTTCGGCTGGGTCAAGGCTAGGATCTCCGACTCCATCTGCAAGGCCAAGGTGTCGGTGAATCGCGATAGGGCCGCGTCGGTGTGGTATAGTAAGTCGTAGTATAGGGACAAGGGAGTCGGTCTGAGGAGGGTGCGGTAGGTCTTGGGTTTGAGGACGGTATTAAGGGAAGGCGATTGGGTTGGTGTGGATGTGGATGTGGATGGGGATGTGTTTGTGGTTGAGGATGTGGTTTGTGGAACGGAAAGCTGGCCCTTTGCGACGGGCGGTTTAGCCTGTGGAGGCGCGAGGGCGGTGGGTATCATGTTGCGATGATCGGAAACCTGCAACACGAGACAGCCGTCGTAGGAGCGGAGGGAGAAGTCCTTGAGGAGCTCGCCGAGCTCTACCGGGATGGTTTCGCGGAGGACGTGTTCGAAAAAGGACTTCATCATGGGAGAGTTGCGGGGAATGGGCATCGAGTCCTGGGCGTTGTTGAAGCGGTAGTAGGTGTCGAAGATATGGAGGGTGATGGAGGGCGGGCACTTCGCGTACTTGCGCAAGATGTCGTTGGAGGCCGAGGCAAAGAGGTGGGACTTGGCCGGGGCCGGAGGATGCAGCGGCAGCAGTAGTCTTGAGAGGTGCAGTCTCTGGAACGCGAGTTTCGCGTTTGGAATGTCGTTTGGTGTGGAGCGCGGTTGGGGCACGGATGGCGTGGGGGAGGGCGCGGCGTGACGCGAAGAAGCATGGACAGTCGCGTTACCGAGCGAGGCACCGTTCTGGCTGGGGTTAGGCATGGTGGGGCAGCGGACCGCCGGGAAAGGTGTGGCCGGGAGCGATAGCGGGGTGCGCCAGGTCTACGGGGCAGGGCGGGCGTCGGCAGTAGCGGGGCGGAGTCCGGTGCCTGGGGAAGTCGTTATTAGTCGTAGTGGTTAGACTACAAATGATTCTCAAAATTTACAAAAGCCAGTAATACACGTGATCACGAGGGACGCCGAGGTTGAGCCACGCTATCGCGAGGGGGGTGCGAAGACGGCTACTAGATGTCACAGCTCGCTGTTCAAGCAGTACTCAATGGCCTTGGCCAAGGTCTTGCGGTCCTGCTCGTCAAACACCCAGAGCCCGAAGATGTCGCCGACCAAGTTCTTGACGATGATCAAGGTGTCGTTGAGCTCCACGTCCATCTCGGCGACGCCGTGGTTGGCGACGCCGTGCGGGAAGAAGTGGCGCAGGATGCGGTTGGGCACGAGGCCGAGGGAGAAGCACTGCGGGGTGTTGCGGTTGAGGAGAAAGAGGCCGTAGCAGAACATGCGCTGGAGCGACTCGAGGGTGGGCTCGGGGGCGGGGTTTAGGGTGGCGTTGTCGGGGACGGCAAAGTCCCTCAAGTAGAGGGCCAACGCGCCCTGGAACTCTGTCTTTTGCCACTCCTCGGTGTCTTGCAGGAACTTGTAGACCACGCAGTGCGACGTGTGGCAGAGGAGCTTCTTGATGGCGTCGTCGTACCGGCTGATGACCTTGAAGTTGAGCTCGCCCCGGAAGCGGGCGATTTCGTCAGATATGCCGGTTGTGTTGTTCGGAACGGGTGTTTCTACCTGCGACATGTTACCAGGGGAAATGTATCTAGGGAGATGTCACTTGGAGATGTCACTTGCAAAAGAGATGTGAAATGTTGTTATCTGGCCTGCATATAAACAGATCTTATCTGGTATGCGATGCCACGACTAGTTGCCTCTGCGGTGTTCCCTCTAAGTGGACAGGTCTCCCAGTCAAGTCTTGCGTCACACACCTCTACACTCTCGGAATCAACACCGCTATGGCTCTCTAGTCAATGTCCATATCTCCCGTTCCTGCATATAGCACACTATATAAACGTCAGGTTCTCCCTGTTCAACTTCCCCATCAAACATGTTCAGAGCTTGTCGCATCACTACTCTTTCCACCAGGCTCATCAGCACCGGCACAAGAATCCCATCGACCGCGCTCTACGAGGGCTCTCCCGGGAACAAGGTCAATCTCGCGGCCGAGACCGCGCGCAGGTCGATCCTCGTGGGCGTTCCCGGCGCCTTCTCGCCGGCCTGTTCCGCCAGCCACGTGCCGGGGTTCCTCGAGCGCTGGCCGCTGTTCGAGAAGCACGGCTACACCGCCCTCTTCTTCGTGGCCGTCCCCGACGCCTTCGTCACCAAGGCGTGGCGCGACGCGCTCGGCGTCCGCTCCGACAGCGTCCGCTTCTGCGCGGACCCCGCCGGCGCCTTCAGCAGGGAGTTGGGCGTCCTCTTTGACGCGTCCAAGTTCTTTGGCAACTACCGCTGCAGGCGCTACGCCCTCTTGGTCGAGGACGGTAAGGTGGTCCGCGCCTTTGAGGAGCCCGATAATGTTTCCGTAGACGTGTCTGCCGCCGAAAAAGTATTGGCCTCCCTAGAGTAGACGAAAAAAGTACAATTACCGCGAAAAAGTAGTGGCCTCCCTAGACAGAAAAAAGTACAATTACCGCGAAAAAGTACTGGCCTCCCTAGAGTAGACAGAAAAAAGTACAATTACCGCGAAAAAGTATTGGGCTCCCTGTAGACAGAAAAAAGTATTGGGCTCCCTGTAGACAGAAAAAGGAGACAATTACCGCGAAAAAGTACTGGCCTCCCTAGAGTAGACAGAAAAGTACAATTACCGCGAAAAAGTAGTGGCCTCCCTAGACAGAAAAAAGTACAATTACCGCGAAAAAACTAGTAGAGTGTAATAGGCCGCGACTCGCACATGCCCACTGTCGGTTCTCATGCGCATAGTGCTACACGCGAAACAGTGTCTCCCTAAATACTCACGCCTCGTCAACACTAGTCGTGCATACCTGGCGAACCAGGACTTTTCCAAAGACCAAATCCATGCCGCCCGCGAATGGATAAAGTCGTACTCCCACTCTCACGTCCCCCGCCACCACTTTGTCATCTCGTATAGCCGTGCGTCCGGCCCGGGCGGCCAGAAGGTCAACAAGACCAGCAGCAAGGCGACCGTGGCCATGGACGCGGCCCTGTGGCGCGATCCCTCAAAGACCGCGTGGCTCCCCGCCCTCGTCCGCGCCCAGCTCCGCGCCCGCAACTTCCGCTACGAGACCAAGGCCGGCGGCCTCCTCGTCCAGAGCGACGCCTCGCGCAGCCGCGACGCCAATGCCGACGACTGTTTCCGCAAGCTCGTGGCGGAAATCAAGAGCACCGTCAGGATCGACGGCGAGGCGAGCGACGCGGTGAAGGAACAGTGGGCCGACCACAGGGCCGTGGTCAAGGAACACCGCCTCTTCAACAAGAAGGTCCAGAGCGACAAGAAGAAGTTGCGATCGAGGAAGTTTACATTGTAGCTGGACAGACCCTATTAGCTGGACCAGACCCTATTAGCTGGACCAGGCCCTATTAGCTGGACCAGGCCCTAGTACCCATCTGTTTACCATAAAACACTACCGAAAAAATCATTCACCACACTACACCAATGTCCATTACCCCATTCACAAAGTTTGAAGAACCGGTGGACAGCATCTCGGACTTGTTGCTGAACACGTCCAATGAGCTCACCGCCTCAACGTCCGACTACTTAAGCGGGAAACCGCTCACCTTTGATGTCTCCGCTCTCGTCGCGTCAGTATCGTCAATCATCGACACCCACGTCGCCGCCACGCCCTCGTCGCCGCCCTCGTCACACGACCGCACCCAGTATACCGAAACGGTCCTCACATTGGCGTTCCAGTCTGCGCTACAACAAGTATTCAGCGCCTTTGCTCACACCGACAAGGTCTTCAACCGCCTCTACGCCCTCTTGGACCTCGCCATGGCCCTTGCAAAGGACCTTGTCGCTGCCAAGCGTATCTTCTTTGAGCTGCTCTCGCATACCCTCAAGTTCCTCGTCCCCATATCCACCAGCGCCGTCGAGCGCTTTTGGCGGTACGTGGAAGCCCGCCACAACCTTATCCGCACCAAAGTGTTCAACGTGGCCCTCGTCGCCGACCGCATCGCCCTCTTGGACGTGCACAACACCATCACCAACGCCTTCTCCCTGCAGAAGTCCCCCTTGCACAGCGCGTCCTGGGCCGACAGCCTCAAGGCGCGCGTACGCTTCCTGATTGCAAACATCCTCCACTTTGAAGACACCACGGGGCTCAACAAGTACTTCAAGGTGGCCGACCGCGAGCCGCCGACCGCCCGCGCCACCTCCCCCTTCTTCCAGGATATCTTGCTCTTGCACAGGGTCGCGTGCAACCCCTTGCGTGCCCTCGCGTCGAAAGCCCCGCAGGACCTCAAGGAAACCGTTCTGGTCGTCAAGGGCGTGTACACGTACTTGCTCCGCGAAGAACGCATCTACCAAAAGGCGCATCCGTCGCTCACCAGCCCCGTGCCCGCCGACACCGACGCCCGCGCCGCACCCCCTCCCAGTCCCCCATACTTTCCAGACTCGTGCTGGCTATTCTCTCCGTCACAGCACGCATCGATAGACGCCGACTTTATAAAGGCCCAGTTCGCGAAACTGCAGGTCCGCATGCAATACTTGTTTATGATCTGCATCATCGCGAACTTGTACGTTGAGCTCACCGCCTCGGCCCGCAAAGAGTTTATGGCAAGCCTCCACACCGGGACCACGACAAAACACGTTGCCGACGAAACGCTTCCTGAGGCGCACAAGGCGTTCTTTGCCTCGGTCAGGACAAGCATCGCCGACATGTTTGAAGAATACCATCCGCGCTACGCCCGCTTGTTGACGCAAGCGTTCGTTTCGGAAAAAATATGGTGGGGGTGGTTGATCTGCGCGAAGGATCCTGCAACCAACAAGCCGATCGTCCACAATGACTGCGTCGCCAAGGAGAAACTCGTGCTGGTGGCCGCCAGCAATGTGTTGCCCTTCAAGTCGAAAAGGTACTTTAACACCTACATCACCCCGCAGTTGGGGCGCCGCATGCGGGTGGACACGGGCCTAGACCGACTAGAGCACAAGCCCAGCATTTCTGAGGCTCGCCTAGAGTCCGATATCGACGCGCTAACGTCCACGATCAAAGACCACTCCTCCCGCGGCCTGTCTGACGCGCGAGAGCTCCTGGAAGAGCGAACAGGCCTATACTGGCGCCTACTCCGGAGAAAACGGCAATCGCAGTGGCTAGATTTCGGCAGCATTGTGGACGCCGATATCATCGCCGGCATGCCAAATATTGAGCCTCCAAAGGAACCTGAACCGGCTGTGGCGGCCGACACGAAAAAGAGACCCGCCCAGGACGATGACGGGAATTTGCCCAAAAGGCCAAGAGTGGAGGCTGCATGATACTTGTAATACACATTGACCCACAAGATTCAATCTGGAAAAGTTTCAATCAAAGTATCTACCAAACTATCGATCAAAGTATCAATCAAAGTATCAATCGAAGTATATCAAAGTATCATTCAAAGTATCTACCAAAGTATCTACCACATTATCATTCAACGTATTTTCAAAGTATCTACCACATTATCATTCAACGTATTTTCAAAGTATCTATCAAAGTATCTATCAAAGTACCAATCCCGGTGGAATATTCCTGAGGCGTGATAAACTTTCACGCGTCATTTTTTCTCCCACACCTGGTGCAAGACCGCGACGCGACACGTCTAGGCCTTTCACGTCCCAAGACACCGCGTTTGCAACAGACTACAAGACTGACCAGGGCCGCTTACTCTCACAAAGATCTACCGGAAACTATCTCACCTGCAAAAGTATGATTCGCGTGCGCGACCTCCCCCCAATCTCATCGTCATCCTCCGCTCCTGCCTCTGCCCCTGCCCCAACCATAGCGTCTCCGCAAGCTCCCTCACACAACTCCTCCTCCTTCGCCTCAACCACAAACTATCCTCGCCCACATTCACCAAACTATTGCTCCGGGAATACCCCAAACCTCTCCCCGCCGAAAAGCTCTTACCCCATATCTCTAAACTCCTCTCCGTTGAAAGGTAACACAACACCCAATACGCATCGCGTCAATGAAACAACCCTCTTGTCTTCCTCCCCGACTAAACACGTGCGCAAATTGGTCGCCTTCTCGGACGACTTGGTCTCGGACTCCCCCTGCCGCCACCGTCAATCTACCCCACAAAGATCAATCCTCAAATCTGTTGAAAATGTCTCGCCGGATCGTGTACGCGACTCTATTTCTCCCGCCTGCTGGTTAAAGAATGGCTGGGGCCCGGATATAGAGTCCTTCTGGCAGCAGGGTGTCGTGGTACAGTTGCCCTGCAAATCGCCGCACCTTACTCGTCTCATCCTGGGCTGTGTGTCCGTCTTGCAAAATGAACATTTCAACAGACGCTTTGAGGTCTACGCAACCCTAAACTACTCCTACAAGACACAGCCTCGTGAGATGTCGCGCTCCCTTATTTATGGCACCGCCGATGTCGAGAGCGCAAGTCCCTCAAAACTTTTCAAAAAGTCGGCCGGTAACCCCGATCCCTCTCCGAGTGCCGTTTCTGAATTGACAAGAATTATCTGCAATGATTTGAACGTGTGCGAACAAGTCTCTGGGAAGCCCTTTAGTAAACCAAATCCTTTCAGACTTCGCATGGCTGGTCAGGCCTTGAAGCTAATGAGCAATATGTTACTAGACCAGGAGTTGTGTAAGCTTGTTCCGGTGCGCAGCTTGGCATGGCTCTTGAAAAGAGCCTGCACCACCCTCAAATGCCCTCGCAGTACGAAAGCTTCAATCTTGCCGTACTTGCTGCTCTTGAAAGACTTGAAAAACTTTGATTCCCGACAACGCTCGCTTTCCGATTCATCCCGTCTTCCAGAGACAATTTTAAAGAGCTTGATTAGCCTAAGAACGTTCTCCAGCTCCCAGGTGATATCGGAAAAATTCTGCTGCTACCGCAGTCTAGTCCTCACTTTCCCCGGTATCATGGCCAAGAACTTTCGTCATTGGTTCGGTATCTTCACCTTGAATGTTTGCGCACTTTCTGCTCAGTACTACGCAAAATGTATTGGCCCGGGGATCAACTGTATCATGGAGGTTGCAAAATGTTTTCTTGACAACACCCACGTTCAGCTGGAAATGCGTGATTTCTTGAAATCTCCCTTGTTGCCAAGTATGCGCTCCTTCTTTGCCGAAATACCAGTCGATAATGCCGATGACTCTTCCCATGATGCCAACTTTTCTCTTCTGAATTTCGCGTATATCAAGTCTAGACTCCAGAATATGATATCGCAGCAACAGTACCGTCAAGCGATGGAAATCTGGGTGGCAATCACATTGCTCGTCGGTAATCATACATCGGGCTTTGACAATTGGCCAGATGTTGACACTTGGGTATCGATCCCTCAATATTGTTACAGCGCTAGTGTCTCTACCGAAGGGCGCGTGCGATCGGTTGCATCGTCTAGAGCAGTGACCTACATAATGTGCCATCAGAACTTTACGGGATGGAAATGGGTCGCGGAACCTCTCGCGCAGTCACCGTCAGCGCGCTTTCCCGAACTTTCATGCGTGGCAAAGCGCAAAATGCGACTTTTGCTTTTTTTCTTCAACAAGCAAGCGGAGCAGTGCGAAGAGGAAGTTATCGAAGAATTACACAGCAACTTTCTCAGTATTGTCAGCTTTGTTGGGAATGCGGCAGCGAATCAGGCAAGCACAAAACTACTGCAGCAATATTGGGATTTGATGGTCCAACCGATCTTGACTGACTTTTATTTGACCGGTTCTGCTGCTACATGGCACCGCCGAGCATTGCAATTGTTTCAAGCAATTTTGGGCCCTTCTTCATACAATGCCGTCAACAGTTTTGCCGATTTACGATGCTTGTCAACCACAAAGATGCTGCTTGATGAAATTCGACCTTTGCCGGCTAGGTGGGTCCATTCTTCATCGCATTGCGTTATGCGCAACATATCATCGCTAATAATATCAGAGCATATTGCGACGTCTGAAAAAGTTGCCCTTGTGTGTTTGTTCTTGAACAAAGTTAGGATAACAATATCAAGGGAGTCAAAGACCTCGCCAGACACTTTCAGAATGATTGAGGATTTCTCTGGTTTTTTGCAGCCATTGTTGGACTTGCCAAACATTGATTGTGCTTTGGTCGTCAAACTCGCGAGCTGTGTCATCGCCTGTTTCCCATTAAAGTACTTGGTGCAACCAGCGGATCACGAGGAATCCACTAATCAAAAACCAAGCGTTCTCGCGCTAATTTTCAACCATTGCATCAAAACATTCGTTGCGGATGAGGTGAAGCAAGTTGCCGTTACGTTGGGGAGTCGATTGGATACAACTTCTCTTTTGCTGCTTATTCTCGGCCTCTTCCACCACAACCCTCAGCACATTACTATCGAGGAATCTTTTGTGCCTCTTCTCACCAACCGGCAATTCGAATTGAATCATGATCAAATTGTATCATGCGGATCGCTTTGCCGCTATCTCACAACTGGATTCGAGGTATTTGTTAAAAAGTTTTTGCAATGTATTGTGGCCTTGACGAACACAGTACAGTTGCGAAAATATTTGCTCCTACTTTGTATCGACCGTTGGAGTCTTCCAACTTTCAAATATTACATATTGCTCATGCACAACGCACCTAACGCGACTGTGCGAGAAATCAGCACGGACGTTCTTTCGCAAAGGTTTGAAAGTGAAGCTGACTTTGCGGAATTGACTGAATACTTTGCAGTGAATGGCTGCTTTCAAGAAATTCTTGAGGTACGCGAAATCATATCAAAACGGTACCTTGAGCTTACAGACCAGGACCGCGAGTATTTCTCCACAATTTGGCTTGATGTTCTACTGCGCATAAGAAGCTCTGCGTTTGCAACCGAGCGCATTGACGATATTTTTAAGCTTACCGAGCAAGTTTTGAAGATTGACATCAACGTTCTCTCAGAGTCTTCTAAAGAAAGTGTGATCGACCACGAAGAGATTGTGAATCTTACTCCAGCTAAACTGCAGGAGACTGGAATCCCAGCCGATTCTGAAGACTGCTTCGAACTCCCCATTGATTGCGAGCAAAACCATGTGGAGGTCGAAGAAACACAAGAGTCCGAGCGGGAAGACTTTTGTGAGTCTCAGGACCAAGAAAATGAGTCCACGCCACTTCCTCCCGACTCCCCGCCCAGAAGTACTGACTCCGTTCCGTCTTATGAGAGCATCTCAAACTCATCAAGACCACTTCGAGTGCCACGTCCTGACTCAAATCCTCCGCGACCTTACCTACGAACAAGAGCCCGGAAATCCTTGCTAAATCTGTCTCCGCCCATACTCCCGCCGATATCCAACATGCTGGACATGGATACGTATGTGTCAATGGTGGGTCAGCAACTTAGTTTGAGCTCAAACGTGGCCATTTACACGAGCACAGACGATCTGTCATCGTCTTTTGGGACTAGGGTGCGCAGATCACCTCGCAACTTGCAGCCGGTGGCCGCATCATCACAAAACCAATACCACAAGGTGAAGATGGAAGACAATCGCCGACTGCTGATAGTCGATCCTATCAAGCTGGAAGTCCCTAGTGATAATGAGTTTGCAATACTGAATTCACAAACATATACATCAAACAAAGAAGAAGCTGGAGAGCTTGAAATTCCCTCGCCAACCCCTGTTACCAAGCGAGGAACCAAGAGGGGCCGACCACGCAAAAATATTGTGCATCCCGAAAAGACGCGAGATGTTTCGACCGGATCCGCATCGTCGGAAGTTGGGCCCTCGCGTAAGCGCGCCAAGAAAGAAGCCCGCCGCGCCGCTAAAAAAGCAATTGCAGCAATACGCAACGAGATACCTATCCGTGAAAAGCCAAAAGAATGCAACAGTACCGACGAGCAGAAAGTGTGCCAAGCAAAAGAGGTGATGAACGCAACGTATTCATCTCAATCTGCTGAGCCTCTCGAGCATATGTCCGATTTGAAGCCGAATACAGCCGCAAATGTCACCACTGAGGAGAAGCCAGTGCGTGGCAACGATGGTAATTTAGGCTCTCAACTCGCTCTAAAGAAAGCCAAAAATACTGTGCCTCGTGAATTAGGAGAAATGCTCCATTTCATGAGCTCAGCACTGGATGATGACCTCGGAGGTCTTACAAGAGACGAACGCTTAGCTTTGGAGGTCGAGTTGACGAAGTTCATGTCCCGAGTGCGGAATTTAAAATCGTGAAACCGATAACAATTAGTATGGTGCTACGATAGGCCTTCTATGCCCGCGAGGCCGGCGCACTCTCGATTTATCTTTTTCAAAATTTTGGTAAAAGTGTAGTCACAAGGTATGCTGTAACAGCTCGATGAGATTCTGGCATAAATGTAACTAGAGACAGCCGAGCAAAAAGCAGCGCCAATAGCGTGCGAAACTTCTCGGATAGCCAGCAATTATTCATGCGCAAATTGAAACTAGGATACCTGGATTGGTGTACGCGAAAAAGGCCCCTAAGCTAGGCATTAGGAGCAATTTATCCAAGACTCTACACCTCTTGTGCTCACTGACATTTTCACAGCAAGGCCTCTTTCTCCACAGAAGCGTGGGGTGTCGGCTCCCTAAGCTTTTTAAGATCTTCCTCGATCCTGGCCACAAATGCCATCAAGGCTTCGACGGATACATCAGCTGTACCGGCGCGAGGACCTCGTCCAAAGAAGCCCAAGTAAGTTTCAGAAAGAAGTTTCTCCATCGAGATAATCGCGTCGGATGGTTTAATGACACCGTAAAGTCTTTGAGCAACGTACTCCCGGAACTCTATTGGTATGGTGACATTTTCAAAGGGAACTATTTCTTGGCCCTTGAGGCGGAACCATGCCGCCTTCCATGCGTAAGCTATCGCACGATTCTCTATTGAGACGCCCTCTATTCTTGTAGCATCAATTGAGATCAAGAAAAGTCTGTTCAAAGGTGACAACGACGTGTCGAGCTTTTCAGTTTCTGCAAAGGATTCTGTAGTGGCGCGTACCTCTGATGTTCCCCTGTCTAATTTTTCATTTCTCTTGGACCAGTTCGGCTCTTTGTATTCGAGCATGATTCTTTCAGAATGATCCACGTAGCTCCCACCAAGACCACTGAGTACGTCTTTGTGAAGAAAATGGCTGAAGTACAGCGACGAAGCTGCCACGGCAAATGACACTCTAATCAAGGGGAAGATAAAGAATAACAAAGCCCACATCACGTCGAAGTGAGGAAGGAGATGATCCGAGACGTGGAAATGTCACGCTTTATAACATTGATTGGGTGATCGTGAAATCTTTACTCTGTAGCCACGAGGAGTTTACGGCATGTGATAGGAAACTAAATGAAACGCGCTTGCATCGGAGGAGATACTTTTAGCTTTATCAAAGTTTCGAAGCAATACGGGGAGCGCGATCAAAAGGAATCGAGTCGTATACGCAATATGTTTTACACAAAGAAGCCAATATCACAGCAAGACGAAAATCATCGGTTATGAGTAATCTTGATTTTGTCGCTCCGTTCAATAGCCATCCAACTAACACCAATACTCGCGATTTCGAGACCGAGTTACGAACAGTATCCATCGTCAAAGCAACCGGTGTCAACGTACGTCGTGTAGCAAAGAGAGGATCGTGGAAGTAAAGTGTGGAAGCCCTGCCTTCGGGCGAGCCAAGTGGATTGTGTTATCGCGGTATGAGGATTTAATTTCAAGTGAAGAAATCACTATCGCAGGGAAACCTAGTCAAATTTGCTTCATCGGACTTCACCTTTTACTGCGTTATCCTTTTTGTCTTCGTTTTTCTCGGCGTCGTATCTGTGCCCTTCAGCTGTCGCGATCTCGTTCATCACATTAGTGAAAAAGTCTTCGAAGCCTTTATCATCTTTCAAGTACGCCGGTCGAGCACCGCGGCCAAAATAGCCTAGGTAAGTTTCAGATAGATACTCTTCCATGGCTTCAATCTCTCTTGTACCCCCGATTTTCCGGAAAACTCTTTGGGCGACGTATTCGCGAAACTCTTCGGGCACAGTACAGTCCTCGCAAATCTTCTTCTCTCCGAGACGGATCCACTTCAATTTCCACTCGTATGTAATCGCAACCGCTTCCACAGCACCCTGGAAAGTAACTGCATCAAGAGCAATCAAAAATAGCCGATCCAAAGGCGCCAAGGACCTGTCCAATCTATTTCCGGAATCGGATGCCGCGATCTGTGTCAATGGCTCGGCATTGTTCCGGCTACTTCTTGGATACAATTGCTGGTTACCAAAGTTGGAGACAGCCTCTTTGTGCTGAGCCAAACTGACATCATGCGCTCCATTTGTTGCAGCATTCCCGAACGACGAGGTCGTCAACGTGATTATAGACGCAAGCGAGATCCACAACATGTTATACATGGTAAGTTGGTAAAATTCCAAAGGCACGGCGCCGGCATGCTTTATAGTGTCCTCTTTTTCATTTGAAATGCTGGCCTCTTCAAGCTGGAATCGTTGCTTTTTCCCCAGTCTTGGCGTGTGGGGGAAAGGCGATCGATGCAAACATATTCGCTATGGCTGGCACTTAAGGGGAGGTATGTCATATCATGCACCCTTTCCAGAGGTGCTGTTTCAGCGGCTCTTTCTTGGCACCGGTGTAATTTGGAGCAAGCGTTGCGTAGAATTAGCTTACCATTCATTTTTTCGAGATGTTGAGAATTAATACCTACCCAGCCTCGCTCAACAGCTTTTGGATCATGAGAACACGCGTTGAAAGACAACTTCCAAGTACCTCGCAAATGAGAGTTGCGAGAACGTCGCTTTTGCGTTGAAACAATATTTGACACCTTCACCAGATGTGTCAACACAAGCGTATTGGTTAATACGTTTCGAGCTGTTCGAGGGCATAATGTTGACTCCCGCTACGCCACCATGAATTTGCAGCTACGAACCGCTCCTAGTCTGATACAGAGATGTGGTGAAAAGTTTGGAAGGAATTTTAGAAGGATCCTGGGATTATTTTCTCTGCAACTTTAATGGTGTCACTTTTAAGGGTTGCCGTGGTCTTTGGCTCGCGTCAGCAAAATTACACTATTGTCGGATTCAAATACTGAGACGCCAGGCCAAGCCGCACGAGCCTATTTGCTAATGAAACCAGGCTAATATTTTAAACTCCAATAGATGACAACTTGCACATCGCATCTGCTTAATGATATCTCCAGACCACTGATGTCGCGAGTCTCGCAGAAAATGGCTTTCGTTTCCACCTGCTGCAATCAACGGGGCCACGAAAAAGCCGCAGTTGTATCATACAGAGACTGATTTGGCGTTCTTCCACATTGCAATCAAATGTCATTGATGCAGTGTCAAACATGGGTCAAGCCGACCCCAATCACCGGATCGAATTGACAATGGTACGAAGATGAGCTATACCTCCATTGAAATGCCTCTTGTTCACTCCCGCAAGGACTTGACTCTAAACTGTTCAGGTGAGCTACAAGCAGGCTATGTCAGGAACGTGACAGAGCGACCCAAGTTAAAGCTCTCACATAAGGGCTTTCATGTCACTTTCAGCTAGCAAAGAGTCTTTAAGAGACTACTTTCATAACTTGTGCCGGGCACAATACACGCGACAAGTAAATCCGCTCATACTTGAGGTGTTTCCTTGCGAAGCTCAACGCTTATGTTACAAACTTTCCTACCGTTTTCCTTCACTCGTGACAAGAGCTGCTAGAGAGGCGTTTTCCCGTTGACGCTAATTGGTTTCTGTCTTCCAAAAAAAGTTGGCTCATGACCACGAAAAGCAATTGTGAGTTGGTTCGAAACGTGAGAAAACTCAAGAATCTCAAAGGAAGTAAATTCTTTGAGGTCTTGCAATTACGAGAATTGGGAATATCATTGCCAAGGAAAGCTCCAACGCAGATATGATTAGCATTAGCTTCTCACGTTATGAACTCACATTGAAAACGCTGCGAAGAATAGGCACAGTCCTCAGAGTCGAGGACAGCTTTTTCAGGTAATGGAACAGCTCAAAACTTTTCACTCTACTCTAGGAGGCTGTACAAGTTCAAGAATTGCATCTCCTTGTTAGTAATACGTTGTTTGGCTCGAAGATGGAATGAAGTGCGCGTGCTGGGAAGTTGCCTATACGAAATTTGTGGCAACGCGAACCAGAAGGCCGCTTCCCAAGTTAATGTAGGCTCAATTAATTTTCTCTATACAAGGTGGAGTCTTGTTCTGAGGCCATGGCTACCTTGAGGTGATTCTGTGTAGTCACAATCTTTGCGCTGAGCATTTCGAAGCACTTTTCAGAGTGTAGCACAGGAATTATTTCGCGAATGAGTGTGGCATGTAGAATTTATCAGAGATGGCTTGTTGATGAATTAGTCATGAGGCATGATTTGATCACTCTCCGCCAGAGCACTATTTTTGCTTCTGGAGAAACACATCAAAATTAAGGCACGAAAATTTACACCGCAAACCTCACTATAAGAGCGCCAAGCGCATCGCAATTTGCGATGGAGACTTTAAAGACGATTACGAAAGGTATAACAACTTTATTTTGGAAGTGAACGCAGACGCATCACAAAGTGTCAAAAACTAATACATTGACACCCATGGTGTCCTCACCTGTCCAAGACTTTTTGCTTCATGAGTATTTGAAGGTGCATTAGATTTCACCTCTCTGTTGACGCAATTGCAGCTTCTAGTCCGAGCACATACCTTTTCAAGTGCATCTCATCAACTGTTAATTGTGCTGCAAGAGGACCGAGGCCAAAGAAGGCGAGGTAAGTGTCTGATAAACGTTTTTCCAAGGAGATCATCTCTTTGGTACCCTCAAGCTTATTGAAAAGTCTTCGAGCAACGTATTCCAGAAATTGCTCGGCAACACTGCAGAGCTCAAGTGGGCAAAGGTGCGCGCCCTTGAGACGCTTCCATGCCACCTTCCATGAGTATATAATCACTGCAGATTTCAAATCGATCTCATTTTTAAGCTTTTTACCATCCAGTGCAATCAAGAGGAGCCTGTCCAAGGGTGCTATCGACGTGTCAAGCCTGCTAATACCAGGATCGTTTGGTAATATCCGGTCGTCTGCCCTAGACTCAAAATTCTTTTTTTCACTTCTCTTAAAGGGGTGTGGCTCTTTGGAATCAATGGGGTGTTTGCAACAAGAACGGTTGATGGGAGGTGGGATTTCACAAGAGATTCCTCCGAGTAACGCGAAAATCAATGCATAAGAAGATATAAGCATAAAGCACAATGTATTGAAGCTAGAAAAGAGATATCGCACCGGGAAAGAAGGGGGTCTTATAGAACTTACCCATGAAACCATGCCAAGCTTCCTTCTCTTTGGATCCGACGCTTGCACGATTTCCTACCAATGTACCACTCAGATAACGGTCCGAGTAAGAAGAACTCAGTCCCTTGGGATATACCATAGAGGCCGCACGTGTAGAACATGCTAATTGACGTCAGAGGACTTTTGCAGATTATTCCCCGCAGCGATTTATGACACCGGGTATAAATTCGCACCGATGGCGTTGCAACAATGTAACAACGCCAAGCATTCTTCTGGTCAAAAAGACTATAGACTGAAGTATGTGCGGGCGTATCAAATATGGCGGGCGTATCAAATATGGCGCATGTGTCACATATGGCGCCCTGCCGGTGCATCCGGTAAAAATCAATCGACGTTCCGAGCTAGGTCAAGTTGAAACCACAGCCATTGAAACGTATGCTTGTAGCAGGGAAAAGGACAGCATGCATGCTTTTTGATCACTTATCCTAGACCTGACGCGCTGAATGTATCAGCAGCAACCCCTTGTTATCCTGTCCTCAACCCATGTGTTAGACTTGATTCTAGGTTTTTTTCCGGGGGCAGTCCCGCGCCGTAACCCACTTTCTCCAACGTATTCGCCGCTTCTTCAATCGCGCGATCTGATGCTCTCTTCTTATGCTTACGTTTGAGGCATGTCCATAGTCCCGTACATTGACTTGAACGATACTACCAATCAGGTGGTCTACCATAACCCGAATCATGGCTTGATTGTCCTCCACAATGCCGTCTCCAACACTGTTCTGCTCCAATCCGTCACCAGTCAGTTCTTTGACGAGCCTCGCTCGGCTGGCCAGTGTCCCAACTGCGGCTATACATGGCCGGGCTTTCTGCAGAGCAGGCCGCAAACCTCTCGTGGTCGCGAAGGCCGCAGCCCATCCACCGCCAGTAGAGAAACGTCTGGCATCACCCCTCTGATTCCGGTTTCGTCTCAGCACTTTATCCGTTCGGATTACTTCAAGCTCTTGGGCCAGCTACCCGATAACTTGCAGAACTCAAGCCAGTTTATCAAAAAGTGCTTGCCCTCGAGGTCGATTCCGGCGGAAATCTTCAACCAGAATTACTTCAAACGTTTCTTTCAGAGAGAGGAGCCGTACGTTTTGGGATCTGGTGCGCATGCACAGGTCTTCAAAGTTAGCCATGTATTGAACGGGGTCCAGTTGGGAGTCTATGCCGTCAAACGGATCAATGTGGGATCTAATTTCGAACTCTTGAAGGAAGTCTTGAACGAAGTCCTCATTCTTTACGAATTATCCTCCAAAGGTGCGAACGAAAACAATTTGATTCGCTACAATCATGTGTGGCTTGAGTTGGGCGATGCTGATAATCTGGGCGCTTTTGTTATGCCATCTGACGACCATACGTTTCCCACAGAGCATGGCCGGAAAATTCCCTACGTGTTTATTTTGCAGCAGTTTTGTGGCGGAGGACACTTGGAGGACTTGATCCTGAAGAATTACCGTCCGCAAAAGACTGCGCGCGAGAAAATCGAGGGTGAGAGATTGAAACGGAGAGAGCGGAGCGGGCGTGGTAAAAGCTCCACAATTTCCACTTTGGATGTGGAGAAGGAATGGCTCCATCCGCAAGAGATCTTGAAGCTTTTCACGGATGTGGCAAAGGGGGTGAACTACCTCCATTTGAATGGGATCTTGCATCGAGACTTGAAACCTTCGAACTGCTTATTGAGCGAAGAATACTCCAAGCATTTTATCGACGATAATCGTTGCACGCCATCAGATCTAGAGCAATTGCCCAAGGTCTTCGTGTCGGATTTCGGCGAAGGTCTCATTCTCGACCGCCGTAATGTCAGCAACTATTCGTCCAATGCGGCTTTCGATGTGGAGCAGAATGTACGCCGAGGTAATACAGGAACACTAGAGTTTACGGCACCAGAACTCTGGGAGGAGAAGCTGTTCTACGATGAGGTTGGTGCGGCGTTCATCAGCAGGCTCAACGACTTTACCTACGATAGCGACGTATACTCGTTGGGTTTGATTCTCTGCTTTTTGTGTTGTGGTGAACTACCATTCAGCAGCATTATCGAGGGTGAGAATGATCCACAGATCGTTCGGGACCAGATCTCGCAGTGGTACAGGAACCTTACCCCAAGTATCTTTCACGATTGGTATGATGCAGTGTTAAGTAAAGGCCATCCCTTGCAGCACCGTGAATTCTACTTGAGGTACGAAGAATTGATATTTGCGATGATCAAGGGGTCTGATATTCGGGATTCGTTTCACCACCGAAGACTCAGTACGTTTGAGATTCTCGAGCGCTTGATGGAAATCAGGCAGCGAGAAGATGTCTGTGTGGATGAGTCAGGTGGTAGTACAGAGTCGATAAGGCCCCGTAGTAAAGCGAACTCGATTGTCGCAGCTATCAGGGCGTGTTCCCGCAGCGTTCTGGAAAGAGTGAGCCCGGCGTCACTAAGCTCTATGCTATGTTTATTGTGTTTTGTGGCATTGGAGGCTCGATCGTGCCATTCACCTGGACAAAGGGTTGCAAAAGTGGCAAGCGTCGTTGGATCCTTGACGTGTTTGAGGATTCGCAGATGGGGTGTGACTATTGCCGTTATAGACTTGACGATTTTCTCGATAGCACTATACCTTTGCGTATAGATTTTTTACTACCGCTATATGTGATCTACTGTGAAATTACCATGAAAGCCGACGACTATACGTATTCAAGCAGGGCTTGAAGTTCAAGTAGAAGTATGGACTGGCTGCAAATTTTGCAACATGCGCTTCTCAGTCACGTGATATATACCACTATTTTCTTTCCCGGTGGGAATAAATGTTCCAAAAGTCATTGCAGATTGGACTGCGACAGTCAATGACGAAGCTCAATAAGAAGCTGCCGGAACCGCAAAACTCCTTGAAAAGAGGCAAAAGTCCGGGCGTCCGCTCCAAGAAGAGTAAAGCGAAAACTCAAAAGTCGGTTTCCCCGAAACCGGGACTAAAACGTGGTGCTTACGATGCCTTCAAGGATGAAGCATTTCGCGTTGACGGGGAAATCTACGACTACGATGCAAAGCCTCACAACGAGATCGTGCTAGTCGACACTGATGGGGACGATCTGGATGTAGTCGTCATATCTGATCCAGAAAATAATGACGACATCCTGGTAATTGATGCACCACCTCCTAAAAGGCAGAAACTCCATCAGAGTGACATTGCCCGGAACCTGGACTTTATAGGGCTAGGTGGCATTTCTTCGGATGAGGAAGCCTACAACGGTGATGATGCTGATGACAACGACGGGTACAATAGTGTGGACGAAAACGGAATTGTATATCGAAAGCTGGAGCTGAGCTCAAAGTACCCGTGGGTGCGCCAACACGATCATTCAAAGCAGAAGGAAGTCGCTGATTGGCTCACTATGGAAATGAAGGACTTTGTAGGCTACATTTCCCCCTCTAGTCACGAGATTCACTCACGCAATAAGGTGGTCAACCGCTTGAAAAAGTGTATAAAGACATTCTGGCCAGACACCGAGGCGCATGTGTTTGGATCGTGCGCAACGGACCTCTATCTCCCAGGCTCAGATATCGATATGGTGGTGGTTTCTACGTCGGGAAACTATGAGGAACGCTCAAAACTATACCAATTATCGTCGCACTTGCGGAGCCAACAATTGGCCCGCAATATGGAGGTCATTTCGAAAGCAAAAGTTCCCATTATCAAATTTGTGGACCCTGAAAGTGGCATTCACATTGACATTTCGTTTGAACGGACCAATGGTATTTTGGCTGCGAAAAAAATCAGACTGTGGCTAGAAGCGACACCAGGATTGCGCGAAATCGTGCTTATCGTGAAGCAATTCCTAAGGTCTAGAAAGCTCAACAACGTGCATGTTGGAGGATTGGGCGGTTACGCCACTATCATCCTCTGCTATCACTTTCTCAAAATGCATCCGCGAATAGCGACCAATACCATGTCGACCTTGGACAATCTCGGATCGCTCTTGATTGAGTTCTTCGAGTTGTACGGTCGCAACTTCTCGTACGAGGAGTTAATAATTGCTCTTGATCCCGACACTGATGAGCCAAAATACCTTCGAAAAAGTCATTATCCTGCGTTGAGCGCATCTCGAAACCCCTTTGCTATTACCATACAAGATCCGTCTGATGCATCAAACAATATTACTCGATCTTCCTTTAACCTCCGAGACTTGAAAAAGGCGTTCAATGGTGCTTATCAGATGCTCACAGAAAAATGCTATGAGCTAAACTCTGCGACATACAAGGAACGGCTAGGAGCTCTGATATTGGGAGATGTGGTAAAGTATCTGGGCAAAGAAAGGGATTTCAATGATGACAGACACAAGGTGGCGAATCACGCCCTCGTCAAACATGATGGTGAGTCTGATCATGAGGATTCCGATGGACATGACGGCAACCACAAGTATTACTTATCCGATATGACTGACGAAAGCGAAAGCGAGGGGCCCACCTTACCTGCAAACAATGACCCAGTCGCAACGAAGCGGAAAGTAAGTAATTACCTCGGTCTCGAGGATGGCGAGAAGAATGACAGCGAAGAAAGAGAAGACTCTGAATCGTCTGATGAACGAGGGAGCAAGAATTCCGTGGACAAGGGAATCAAACGTGAGTACTGGTCGCAAAAGGGGCTGGTTTTATCCTGAGCATTCCGGGGAATACTAGCGTAGAAGCCTTTATAGGGGAAAGCGTATCCATTGATGTTTGCGTTCCAAAGCCAGATAACATTGCATTCACAATCAAATAACCTTGCATTCATAATGAGGTGGCCATGATTCATATTAAGATTGCTTGCATTCATGATACGATAGCCCGGATTCATGATAAGAGAAACAGTATTCACTGTCAGTAGTGACAGCAACATGCAGAAGCAGGCAAAGGGTTAGAAGCAACCTAACTTGACCAGCATTGAATACGGCGTGTAGCTTAGCAGCATTCATTATAAGAGTTTCGACACACACTGTCAGTATAGAGGATGGAATATGCAGAAGCAGTTAAAGGGTTAGAAAGAAGCTTGCTTGATCCGGCCATGAGAACAGTGCGTAACTCAGCAGCATTTCGGAGACTGTATGTTGGCATCGAGGCCAAATATTGAGTTCGAGATGGAGCCCGTTGGGGCGCTATTATCCTGCTCGATATACTGTTCATACTCCTGCTGGGGAATCGAGCAAACGATGTGATCAAACACTGCGAGAATGCCCTGACCCTTCTTTGCGCTGGTGTTGAAGAAGACGATGTTGTTGTGATTAGAGCAGAAGCGACCCACCTCCGCGGCGACTTGGTCTCTGGTGGCCTGATCTTTTTCATCTAGCAAGTCCTGTTTGGTTCCAATCAAGAAAACGCGGGCATGCGTCGCGAGATCACTAGCCGACAATTGATCGAGCCAGTATGCCGCAGTCGCCAAGGTGGCCGAAGCGTTGTTCAAGTCGAAGCACACCAAGGCGGCCTTGGCATTTCTATAGTACATGGGAGTCAAGGAGCGGTACCGCTCTTGGCCTGCCGTATCCCAGATTTCGAACTTGATGGTGCGATCCAGGGCGTTCGAGCATTGATGCTGCTTTGTTATAAAAGCGGCACCAATAGTGTTCATGGTGTTCTGGTCGAAGCTATCATTTGAAAAGCGTTGCACAAGCGAGGTTTTCCCCACCGAAGAATCACCCAACACGACCACTTTATAGCCTAGTAAAAGAGTCGTCAGCATGATTGGAGGCGGTGGTTGACAGTAAACGACCTGTATACAAAAGTGTGCCCATAGCGCCAAATTTAGCACCAGTTTGTAACAAAGTTCACTTCTGGTATCGGAATCGCAATCTGCTCTTTGGACTTGTACTTTGACCCTTTATCACGTTAGGTCACAAGAAGGTTGTGGGTCCCTTCAGAGTTAACGGGATTTACGACTTGAAGGGATACTTCGCGAGACATGCGGGAAAAGTAATGTCGATAGAAGTGCTCCAAAGCCGAGTTGTGATCTCTCGATTCGGGGATCGGGGTCCCTGTCTGCCTAGCTTTTTGAAGCCTGCGCGGATACGTGATCTGAGTTGACATGGTAGGTGGGCCAAACACTCGAAGAGCCTGCCGCCGAAGCGCGGAACTCGATAGATTAGACGCTTTTATGCTTTGTCAATCACCCTCTTCTCTAGGTTCATCACTTGAAGAGCCACAGCTATCGTTCTTTATCCACCTCGTGAAGGATCTCGCAGTAGCTGGTAAACTTGGAGCGCGATAAATCTCAAATTTGAAAACTGCTTCTTTCCTCGGAGACTTCAGGGAATGGCTATGAAGAGTATCGAGAATTCGTGATCTAAGCCTCCTCTCAGTTTCAAGGTATTAACTACTGTAGAAACCCGGATTATTGATCACCGCTGCCCAGATCAAATTTGTCGACAAATTAAGCTTGGCAGTAATAAATATTAGTGACTGACATTGGTGTACCCCTTCTGATATTCAAAGTTTGAACCCTGTTTAGTGGCTTATACCACAGTTGTAATCACGCGTCACCTCCCGTCTGTTTTAAGAAGTCTGGGAGACACGATTGAAAAAAACCGCTTCGTCTCGCGGACCTCAATGTCAAATGTGGTAGCACATCGCCTTCACAATTTGTGCGACACCCCTCCAAAATATGTCATCACAAGCATCGCCCGAGTCTCGTAAGCACGTGCGATCGGCTTGCTTAGAATGCAGAAGGGCACACTTCAAGTGCGACGGTGCTCAGCCAAAGTGTACTAGGTGCTCAAAATCGGAAAAGGCATGCACCTACGTGGAAAGTCATCGTGGCGGCGCCCGCAAAAAGGGCACTTCAAAGAACACTAAGCACAATGCTAAATCTGAAGTATCAGATAGTCACATTGGCCTTATCCCAGACATTGAACAGGTATTCGCGCGACCCAATTCGCCTCGAATGGATTCTTCGTCAACTGGAATCAGACCATCCCAGTCTCTGCTAAATGGCTTGCCCTGCACGATTCTTCCCTGCTACAACAGCGCTCAGTGTACCGATGGGCACTGTCTGAGTGAAAGTTCAGAACTTGCCAGGAACTCTCGCAAGCGACTGAGATTAGATCCTTCGATAAGGGGAATCAAGAGTCATTTGTGCCATGCGAGTTGCAGTGCTCTGATCGTGTCCCTAGAGGACTGTGATCTTGGTGTTAGTATCACTAACCAATCGAATTTGCAAGACTTTCAGTCCCTAAATGACCAGATGATTATTGACACATACTACTCTACCTTTCACAATGCTCATCCTCTTCTACCCCCACTTGAGGAAATCAATGAGTACTTGGTAGAGCCATCAATTCGAAAAGAGTATTTGCCGGTTATGAAGATTATTGGCGATGGGAGATCCCTTGAGCTCTACGCGAAGGACCTACTGCTAATCACTAACCGCCTTTTGCAGGTTGTACACCTCGTGAAACAAAACGGGTTTGACGATATTGTATCTGTTCAGACTCTTCTTCTCGTATCCCTCGTGGCTCACATCTCGTCGCTTCATATTTTCAGTCGGAAATTGCGTCACTACTGCTTCGATAGAGTA
>JAKTSS010000112.1:0-33405 GCA_030580355.1 Debaryomycetaceae sp. yHKB357 | reverse complement strand
GGGGGGGGGGCCGGGGGCGGGTGCAGGCCGGGCGGAGGGAGGGGAGGGGGGAGGGGGAAGGAAGAAGGAGGCAAAGGGAGGTGGGAGGGTGGGGGGGCGGGGGGGGGAGGGGGGGGGGGGGGGGGGCGGGGGTGGGGGGGGGGGGGGGGGGCGGGGGGGGGGGCGGGGGGGGGGGGGGGGGGGGGGGGGGGGGGGGTGGGGGGGGGGGGGCCGGGGGGGGGGATCGGATCGGGGGTGGGGCCGAGGGTGGGGGGGGGGGGGGGGTCGGGTATGTCGGGGTGGAGGAATGGGAGGTCGAGGAGTGGCGGAGGGCCGGGGAGGAATGGGTGTGCACAAGCAGGGGAGAGGAGTGGGTGTGCGGGGCCGTGTGCGGGTACGGAGCGGAGGAAGTCAAAGTCGAAGTCGACAAGGACGAGGAAGTGGTCGGAGTCAGGGACTTTGGAGAGGATTGAAAGTGGGGGTGCTTGTAGGGTCTTGCAAAAGAGTGGGCAGTTGTCGGGGTCGTGGGAGAGGAGGCCGAGGAAGAAGGCGAATTGCGGTTGATGTCGAAGCCAGCGCGTTCGTAGACGCCGCGGTAGCGGTGGTCGATCTTCAAGGGCGGGAACGGGGAGTGCAGGACCAAGGGAGAGTTCGTGCGCTTGAAGAAGCTGGGAAAGTTATCTATAGTGGGAGTCTGTGTCATGGTGTGAGGTGGTATGAAGTGGACTGTAGGAAGTCGTCGGAAGTCGTTGCAAGGAGGTAAATGTAAGTCGCCGGAAGTGGAGGGTCTGATCGGTTGTCAGGTAGTCAGCAGTCAGGTAAAGTATCCACTGAAGTATCCGGTTATCCAGCAGTCTTGGGAAGCAAAAGTGAAGAGACAAATCGTAAAGAGTTGCGATGGATGTCGGCAACTAGTACCCTTGAGCAAGAGTAAAAAGAAAGTTCCAGTGTCAAGGTTTGGTGAAACTTGAAAGTGAAAAATAATCTTGTCGTAAAAGAAGACAAGTTAGTGAGAGGAGGGTGGACGTCACTCGTGGGTCGTGGATGGACACTCGTCGAAGGTGATACTCGCGTACTACGTTGACTGCTGTAGGGAAATAAAGTCTTACATTTGATTACGTAAACACAATATATTTTTTCCATTTTTTTATTTTATTATTTTTTTCTTCTTTTTTTAAATTTCTCTTTTTCTGCTCCAGAGTAAGTGCGTTTACATAAGCAGGTACCCGAGAGGCGAGGCGGCGGCTTTCTAGTGGGGGATTCTGGCGTCAAACGCCTATATGCAGACACCGCGACTCGATACGTGGCTGCTTTGAGGCGTGACACGCGTCTCTCAAACAAGTCAGGATCCACGGTGTCTCCACCCCGCGTCCAGGCTTCTGTAGGGCGCTTTCTTATCTCATCTACGAACCGCTATAACTTTTCCTCTAATTTACGAGCTTTAGTCACTTGCGGTGCAGCCACGTATCATCACCGCTCACACCTGGAAATAATAACCGGCCATCACACATTCTCACCTCTTTCGCCTAGTCGCCCTCACGCCCTGCCGTGTCACTACAGCAATCACACACGGCTGGCCAGACCTCCTGTGACGCTTCGGTCTTTGTGCCCTCCACAACCGAATCCAACTGTCGCGGGGCTCCTCCTAAACTATGCAACCGTCGCGAGGCATGTGATGCGGAAAAAAATAATCTCTCGACATTTCTTGTTGATTCCTTGATGCCGTACTATCTATGGACAAACTACACTCTGCCCTAGCAGTTCCTCTTTTGCACAACCGCCGCTTTGCTATTGCCACTGATCCCGCCACCACAGCCACTGATCCTTCCACCAGAGCTACTGATCGCTCCACCACAGCTACTGATCCCTCCACCACAGCTACCGATCCCTCCACCGATGCTACTGACCCATCCACCCCACATGCCTTGTCTTCACCACACGCCTTGTCGTCCCTCATCTCCCGCTCCGGCTTGCGTGCCCCGCTCACCATCGACTTGTCCCTCTACTCATCCATCCCAGACCTCATCTCCGCAATGTCCTCCCCACCTCACGCCGTAATATGGTCCAATGCCCACCTCCTCCCGCTATCCTTCCAGCGTCGCCTCGTTCGCCTATTGCACGAATTCGACTCCCTCTTTCTCCGCTGCCCTGCCAATACTCTGACAGATGGATCGGCGCCTTTCCATACCCCGCGTCTGACGGCTCATCCTTCGCTTGATGGCTCCATGTCCACTGGTGGCTCGCTTCACACCCCGACACCCACCACTAATGCTCCTCACACCCCGACGCCCACCACTAATGCTCCTCACACCCCAACATCCCTCACACCCATTCTGAACCAATTCCACACCCCTCACTCCATTCCGTCGCTGGACCTGGATATGCGTGGTAACACCATAGTGGCCCAGATCGCAAGTACAACGGTCCGCGTGCCACGTCTCTTCACTATCATTCTCTTGGCCCATGCCAACCATCTCGCCGCCATCCACCCGGCACTAAAGCAAAAGTTTTGGTTTGTCACATACTTTGATTTTGACAATTCTGCAAACACTCTCTACGCTCCAGAGAATATCCCTGCCTTGATCGAGCGGCTTCGGTTCCAGGACCCTGTTTTTATCAGTGCGGCCGTCAAAGAGTACATCTACTCGTTGATCATACAGGTCCGCAACCACCGCCTCACCAGTCTTTATCTCAAGGGCACCAGTCTCTCGACACAGGCATACTTTCTGGTCGTCCAGCTCGCTCAATCGCTAGTGCTCATGCAGCTGCTGCATTCAGGTGCTGCCACGAAAAAATTTGTCCTGCCGGACCAGGCCCAAATCGCAATGCGCTTGGTGGCATACTGGCTAGTGCACTGGGAAAGCGCGCCATACCTCGAAACCGACTTGGTCAAGAAGGCCGCTCTACGCGCAGGCGACTGGTACGCGTCCAGCCCCGCCGCAATTGCCAGCTACGCCCGCGACTATTCCGCGAAACGACTGCAAACACTGCCCCTGGGCTGGTCAAACCAGATTGTCGAGGATGCCATTTCTTCAGTGAAGGTGCCCTTGTAGGTTGAAGTGATTAAAAACTTTACCGTGAGCTGGTCAGTAGTATCGGTAACCGCGGGAACTCTACAGGGTGCTGGTGAGTAGCATCGGACACTAGTGTGCAAAAGAGTCTTGGTCAGTAGCATTGGGTACCAGTGTGCAAAAGAGTCTTGGTCAGTAGCATTGGGTACCAGTATGCAAAAAAGTGCTGGTCAGTAGCATTGGGTACCAGTATGCAAAAAAGCGCTGGTCATTAGGACTGGGTGCGCTAGTCCGGTCCATGCACAGGTGATCCTGCCCCCAGTCAGGCCCGAAAAGTCCTCGTTGACTCCCTTGTTGGAGAAACTGCATTACAGGCACACTCCCCAGGAAGGACCGTAAAGGCACGAGACCATGTGCGAGCCAAGAGAAAGAAACGTGATCTTTCCTTAGAAGTGATGTCTGACAGACGCGCAATGTCACTGCTGTCGGCGGGCATTGTCAAGTAGCTCGGTGGATATACTCATCAAGTCACGGAAATCATCATATCTAGCACAGAGAAACGAGACTGAAGAGGTTCTTTCCTGTAAAGGCCTCCCCGGGATTGACGTTCGTGAAGTGAAACTGGATGGAGCTTTTCAGTGGAAGTGACGACTACATGTTTTCATCCATTAATCCTTCCTTCAAGGCCCTCTCTGGGATGGACGTCCATGAAGTGAAACTGGATGCGACTCTCCAGTGGAAGTAATGACTACATTTTTTATCCCCCAAGTCCTTCCCTTACTGCTCTAGGTTGGAGAAGAAATGTGGATAGTAACCATCGATAGAGCAATATTCTGTGGCGACACTAGACGCGATCATCCAGAGAAAACAACACTACACATAGTTAGTCTACACAGACTCTTTCACTGGTGCTGGCTCCGTAACGGCACATCAACTCACTCTCCGAGTCATGCACCTAAAGATGGGGAAACCAATCCGGTCATGCCGTTGCGGAGCTTTCTTGCTCTCTTATTCACACTCAGCTTCCCAGTGATACCGGAGTCAGCGCGTTTGCGAACATCTTCACCACCTATATGTTGCAAAACACGTATACTGAAGAATCCAATTCGGCCTGGTAGTCACATGCGCTCCTGACTCGGTGAAGCTACGATTTAGGGCTCAACCACAACTCGTGGCGTCACATGCCAGCGCACATACGACGAGTAGAATATATCACCAATAAGAGATTTCAGAATTTAATATGATGCAGAACAACTCCCGTCAAATGTGATCTCACAAAACTGATCAATACGGGAATATTATTCGCCGTACATGACCATCAGGCGCACCGAAGTAGTGATGGAAGCGTGGGAGCGAACGCCACTGAATTATCAAGATCAAAAATGAAAGAACGTGCGAGCAGTATATATCAGTGTACTGTCTTGGTCAATAAACCTTCACGTTTTAGCAGCCAAAAATTATTGCGTACTGTAAAATCCACCCTCCTTGTGTAACCACACAGGGTGCACCAAACTCCCCAAACCTGATATTACATAAGCCACACACGTGACTTGCTCGTCGACGGTCCAAGAAAAAGCCCAATTTCCCCCGAGGAAACCGCAAAGTCGCCAGACCGCAGAAATTCACCACCGTACTCCCCCTACCTCTTCAACACCAAGTCTTCTACTCTTGCTACATTCACCTCACACATCCCGTAAACACCACACAAACCACTCACAATGGACGATATCCCCATTGACTTTTCGGAGTTGGCTCAATTAACTGCGTTGGGCGTCCCCGCCCTGCTGCTCGATTTCAAAGCAACGTCCTTACAGTCCGATAAGTACGTCTGCGTTCGTGAAGCTTCCACCGTCGCTATAGTCGACTTGCTGGACAATAACGTCGTCACCCGCAAAAACATGTCCGCGGACCTGGCCATCATGCATCCGTCTCGTTTCGTCGTCGCCTTGCGTGCTAACGGCACCACCTTGCAGATCTTTGACCTAGCGTCAAAAGTCCGCCTCAAGTCCTTCACCGTCTCAGAACCCATTGTCTACTGGCAGTGGCTAGATCAGGAAACCTTGGGTCTCGTGTCCGGCCAGGCCCTCTACGCCTGGCCCGTGTTCGACGGCACCCAGGACGGTCCCGTCCGCTTGACCCTGCGCCACCAGTGCTTGGCTAGCTGCCAGATCATTGGCTACGCCGCAGACCCAGACCTTAATTGGTTCGCCGTCACCGGTATTGCCCAGGAAGACGGCAGAATTGCTGGTCACGTGCAGCTATTTTCTAAAGCTCGTAACGTGTCACAAGCGATTGACGGTCACGTGGCAAGATTCGCCCTGGTGACCTTGGCGGGCGGCACCGTGCCCACAAAGGTCTTTTGTATCGGTAACAAGTTGGCTCTGGGGCAGGGCACTTTGCATTTGATCGAAATCGACCACGTTGATTCCAATCCCGTGTTCCAAAAAAAGACTGTTGACATTTTCTTCCCTCCAGACGCTACCAATGATTTCCCCATCAGTTTGCAGGCCAGCAACGCCTACGGCGTCGTCTACGTTTTGACAAAATACGGATTCATCCACTTGTACGACGTCGAGACGGGTAGCAACATTTTTGTAAACCGCATTTCTGCCGACCCCGTCTTTACCGCCGCCCCCTTCAACGACGGCAGAGGTATCGTCACCATCAACAAGGCGGGCCAGGTCTTGCTGGTTCAGCTCTCGCGCGACAAGGTCGTCCCCTATGTGCTCAACAAGTTGCTGAATGTGCCTCTCGCCCTCGCATTGGCCTCGCGCGGCAACTTGGCCGGCGCAGAGTCCTTGTTCCAGCAGCAGTTTCAAACTTGCTTGGCTAGCGGCGACTATGCGTCCGCCGCAAAGTTGGCAGCATCCTCTGAGCAATTGCGCACTCCCGACACCATTAACCGCCTCAAGAACATCGCGCCTGCCCCGGGCCAGGTCTCGCCCATCTTGCAGTACTTTTCCATCTTGTTGGACCGCGGCTCGCTCAACAAGCTCGAGCTGCTTGAGTTGGCCCGCCCAGTGTTGCAGCAGGACCGCAAACCCCTTTTTGAAAAGTGGCTCAAGGAAGACAAGTTGACGGCCTCGGTCGAGTTGGGTGACGTGGTCAAGTCGTTTGGCGACCCGCGCCTCGCCCTCGCAGTATACGTCCGTGCCCAGGCCCACGTCCAGGTCGTGGCGTGTTTGGCTGAGGTGGGCGAGCTCGACAAGATTGCTCCTTACTGCGATAAAGTCGGCTTCACCCCTGACTTTGGCCTGTTACTCCACAACTTGGTCCGCGTCAATCCGGACAAGGCCAGTGAGTTTGCCGTGCTGCTCTTGGCACTGCCTACAGCAAACATCAACGTCGAGCAGACTGCTCAGTTGTTTTTCTCGCAAAATTATGTGCAGCAAGGAACGGCCTTTTTGTTGGATGCCTTAAAGAACGATTTGCCCGCAGAGGGCCAGTTGCAGACATTGGTGTTGGAAACGAATTTGGCGCACGCGCCTCAGGTCGCTGACGCCATCTTGGGCAATAACATGTTTAGCCACTATGATAAACCAGCGATCGCTAAACTCTGCGAAAAGCTGGGCTTGTTTCAGCGCGCGTTGGAACACTATGACGATCTTTCCGACATCAAGCGCGTTATTGTTCACACCAACGTCTTGCCACAGGACTGGCTTGTAGCCTATTTCGGCCAGCTCAATGTCCAGCAGTCGGTGGCATGCATCAAGGAACTCTTGGCCCGCGACATGACGCAGAACTTGCCCGTAGTCATCCAGGTTGCCACGCGCTACGCCGACTTGCTCGGCGCGGTGCCCTTGATCAAGATTTTTGAGGAGTACAAGTGCAACGAGGGCTTGTACTACTTTTTGCAATCCATTGTCAACACCACCCAGGAACCCGATGTCGTATTCAAGTACATCCAGGCCGCAGCGAAATTGGGCCAGATCCGCGAACTTGAGCGCGTCGTCCGCGACAACGCCGTCTACAATGGCGAGCGCGTGAAGAACTTTTTGAAGGAGCAAAAGTTGGAGGACCAGTTGCCATTGATTGTGGTGTGCGACCGCTTCGGATTTGTGCACGACCTTGTCCTCTACTTGTACAAGAACCAGTTTTTCAAGTTTATTGAGGTGTACGTCCAGAGCGTGAACCCGGGCAACACTCCTCAAGTGGTGGCGGGTTTATTAGATGTGGACTGCGACGAGAACATCATCAAGAGCTTGCTCATGCTGGTGTTGGGCCGCGTGCCCATCAAGCCATTGGTGGCGGAGGTGGAACGCCGTCAGCGACTCAAGATTTTGTTGCCCTACTTGGAAAAAACTTTGGAATCTGGTGCTGCTGACCAGGAAGTGTACAATGCATTGGCGAAAATTTACATTGACTCGAACAATTCGCCCGATAAGTTTTTGCAGGAGAATGATCAGTACGATCCGCTTGTGGTTGGAAAGTATTGCGAGAAGCGCGACCCGTACTTGGCCTACACCGCCTACGCAAAGGGCGGGAACGACGATGAGCTCATTCGCATCACTAACGAGAACAAAATGTACAAGTATCAAGCGCGCTACGTGTTGCGGAAACTGGATTTCGGGCTCTGGAATAAAGTGTTGACTTCGGACAATATCCACCGTCGCCAGTTGGTGGACCAGGTGGTGTCGACAGGCATCCCCGAGTTGACTGACCCGGAACCCATCTCCATCACCGTCAAGGCTTTTATGGAGAATGACTTGCCCCAGGAGTTGATTGAATTGTTGGAAAAAATTATCCTCGAACCCAGCCCCTTCAACGATAACACTTCATTGCAAGGCTTGTTGATCTTGACTGCTATCAAGGCTGACCCGCTGCGCGTCTTGTCATACGTTGACCGTTTGGACAAGTACGATCCCAGCGAGATTGCCCCACTCTGTATTGACAACCAGTTGTACGAGGAGGCGTTCGAAGTGTACAATAAGTTTGAGATGCGCTCCGAGGCTATGGGCGTGCTCGTGGAGGACCTTATGTCGTTAGACCGCGGTGAGCAGTACGCAGAAAAGTACGATACCAGCGACCTCTGGTTCCAGCTTGGTCTGGCTCAGTTGAGCGGCTTGCGTATCCCTGAGGCCATTGATTCGTATGTGAAACTGCGCAACCCTGAAAACTATGCGCAGGTTATCGAGGTCGCAGAGCATGCGGGCAAAGAGGCTGAGCTCGTGACGTTTTTGGAGATGGCTCGTGAGACGCTTCGCGAGCCCGTAATTGACGGCGCTCTCATCCATGCGTTTGCCACCTTGGATCGCTTACCCGACATTGAGCGGTTTGTTGCCGCGACCAATGTGGCCGATATGAACGAGATCGGAACCAAGCTCTTTAGCGAGCAGAACTATGCCGCCGCCAAAATCTTGTTTGCTGCAGTCAGCAACTACTCCATGTTGGCGACGACGTTAGTGTACCTTAAAGACTACCAATCGGCCGTTGACTGTGCGCGTAAAGCGTCAAACACATTGGTGTGGAAGCAGGTTAATGCTGCGTGTATCGAAAACAAGGAGTTTAGGTTGGCACAGATTTGTGGACTTAACTTGATTATTGATGCCGAGGAGTTACCTCAGTTGGTGCGCCTTTATGAGTACAATGGCTACTTTCTGGAAGTCATTTCACTCTTTGAGAGTGGCTTGGGCTTGGAGCGTGCGCACATGGGTATGTTCACCGAGTTGGCAGTCTTGTACGCCAAGTATCAGCCCGAACGGGTCATGGAGCACATCAAGTTGTTTTGGCTGAGAATTAATATCCCAAAGGTGTTGACGGCGTGCGACGAGGCCCACTTGTACCCTGAGCTCATCTTTTTATACTGCCACTATGAGGAGTGGGACAATGCTGCTTTGACAATGATTGAAAAGCTGGAAATCGCGTTCGATCACGCGTCCTTTAAGGAGATTATCGTCAAAGCCCCCAACGTGGAGATGCACTACAAGGCAATTGCATTTTACATGGAGGAGCAACCGCAGTTACTAGTCGACTTGTTAGCAGTGTTGACTCCCAAGCTTGACTTGCCGCGTGTCGTCAAGATATTCAAGCAGTCTGACAATTTGCCAATGATCAAGCCCTTTTTGATTTCGGTTTTGCCCAAAAATAACCTGGTGGTTAACACTGCATACCACGACTTGCTCATTGAAGAGCAAGACTACAAATCGTTGCGCAGCCTGGTGGAAAACGAGCTGAATGACCGATACAGCAAGTTGGACTTGGCGGAGCGCTTGGAGAAGCACGACCTCATCTTTTTCCGCCAAATCGCTGCAAGCTTGTACACCAAGGAGAAGAGATATGCCAAGGCCATTGCCATTTTGAAGAGCGACAAGTTGTGGCCCGATCTCATCTCTACAGTGGCGGCTTCCCGCCAGACCAAGATTGCGCACGAAAACTTGGACTATTTCGTAGAGACAGGCAACCACGAGTGCTTTGTTGCATTGCTCTTTGCTGCATACAGCTATATTGCGCCGGACTACGTGGCCGAGTTGCTGTGGTTGCACTCTCTCGGCAATTTCGTGCGGCCCTACGAGATTTCAATTGCGGCCGAGAGGCAAAAGAAGCTCGATCTTTTGTTTGCCGACTTGAAGGTGCGCGAGCAGCGCGAAAAGGATGCACAGGATACTCCCACGGGCCCGGCGCCTTTAATGCTCACAAATGCGCCATTCCAACAGACGGGAATGGGCTATCAGGCTACGGGCGCCGGCTTTGGTAATGGGTTCTAGAGGGGCGTTGATTGCCCAGGGTAGCTTCAAGCTTGATTTTTTCACTAGAAGAGGATAAACTATTTGGATAATTACATGTGTTGATTGACTTTATAAATTGTAAAGCCTCATTTTAAACGAGATGATGAGAGTGCAAGAATGTCAAGGCCTCGAGGAATGTTGGGGCAATATCCTTAACACACGTACCCTGTATTAAAGTAGCGCACGCCTCGCAAGTATCTTTGACGATCAGGCAGCCCTCAATCTCTACTTTACAAATTACGAAGTCCTTACACTCTAGAGCGATTTTGAGGGGCACGCCAGGTGATGGCGTATTCAAGCCAATGGTAAACGCCACGCCTTGTGAATCTGAATCGAGATAAGCGACTACGGGAGTGGGGTCGGAGCCAGTTACTAACATATCGCGTGAAAATGTTTGTAGCAGCTCGAACTTGTGCATCGTATACTGCCGGCAGACCAACATTGCCCTGATTGCTGATACGAGCTGCGTAACCGCAAATAAACCCGATTCACGTTGCAACACGCGTGCATGGTCTTCAATATGCAAATACAGTGGTAGAGTATAATGATACACTTCCCAGCGAACTACGTTCGAAACCTTTTCCCTAAAGGCAATGGACGCATGTTCGCAAGGAGAACACGAAGGCCGAGATTCTTGTAAATCGGCATCCCTTTCAACCAACAGCCGCTCCTTTAAGATTAAGTAGTGAGGCATTAGAAAACTACATTCCGAGAGAGAGTACTCATCAAAACGTATACCTAGTAGGATCATACCGTTTAGCGGTTTGAGGGGAAATGCTGTGACGCCACCTAGCCGAAATATATCCTCAAATAATAGAGAGTGTCTAGGATCGGACTCGTCTATAGAGAAATGACGGGGCTTCGATCGAGACCTATTGAGCGCGACACTCACGGTCTTGGCCTTTGCTCCAAGTTTAGGTTCTTGGAACCAATGTGCGATGGACGCGTCAAAGTGATCAGGGCAGATCAATTCAGGATTCTTGACTTTGTTACCCCTCTTACTTCTCACGACGTTCTCATCATGTAACGAGCTTTTCAAGTTCTCGATGTCCAGTTCTAGTCTTTTGACTGTCAACTTCAAGCGGGCAATATCCTTCCTCATAAGTGAATCACTATACTGGGTACTAGCTTTAGTTTCACGTTGCACTTTTTCGCTGAGTGAACCGCTTATTGTAATTTCCCTTGTAGAGTCCTAATTTCCGCATTCATCACCAGTGATAACAGCCAGACTACGAGGCCAAGATGTGGGTCTGAATATGGGCCCATGCGTGGATCTAGACGTTAACACAGCCTGCAGGCTAAGCCGTTGCATGTGGCAACAAGTCATGTCAAGTTGTCTCCAATGCGGTGTCGTGGCAGGTAATGCAAAGTTTCTGTTTCTCAAGCTTGAGAAACTTCGCATTTGACCGGAGTTATGAGCTGATAAGTCTTTTACGGAACATTTACGCGAAAAAGATGGCGTCTCGTCCTTGCTCTGCCGCGTAGCACCCTTGCTTTCTTTTGTGTTGTGACAAAAATAATGCAGTTCGGGGGAACGTTAGTCAGAAATTAGAAGATTGTCTCTAATTTTAGTGACAAAATCTTGAAAATTAGTGACCATATTGTAAATTTCCAGAAGGTTGTCTCAAACTTAATTTTACACATCGAATTTCTGTAAGTAGCAAGAATAAATTGCAATCAGAGCCACATTTTCGCCGCTCGTATTTGCTCAAAACAAACAACCCCTTGGCTTATCGAACCCAACCTGCAAGTTTGATGCCAGAAATGACTTTCGTTGAGACTTACTGGTCGGCAGATTACGCTTCCGGTATATCTCAACTCGAGCAGCAACTGATCCTTCTGATATCGCAGTTACACGATTTGAAACGCTTGGTCGGATCGCTTATCGATTTCTATAGCTCAAACCAAACAACTCTCTTACGTTTGCTGCTGGAACCTTTCAGCCTGTTGCGCTTTCTCGCCAAACTGGACGTACCCGATCTACATTCTTCCACCACAAAATGCCTCGAAAGTATCGCGTCCCAGTCGACCGCTTGCGGGAACCTTGCGCGCACTCTCCAGAGAGAAGTGCTCAATCACATAAACGACACGTTGAAAGCTCATGAACCTTCGTCCAGGTTGGCTCTCACGGATTTGCGAGATTTATTAGAAAAGTACGAAGTTGCGTGCGACTTGCTACTGGAGTTGAGGCGGGCGTATGATGACAGTAAAGAAATGCGGGAATTCGACCTTGCATCTACAGACCACGATTCGGAATCCGATGAAAGTGACTCAAATAGCGATGGTGACAATACCAACAAGCCCACATCATATCCACTTGCTCTTGGAACCATGATTTTCAAAGATCCGCACTCACTTGCTAAGTTCTTTCAGCGATTGTTGAAAGATGTTGTCATTAGTAGTCGCCGAATAGTACCTCTTCCAGGACTTAGCTCCGATATATTCACCAGTGAGGAGTTATGTCGTGTATTGACCAAGGAATTGGGACCTGCTCGGTCAAAGTTGGAGAAAATGGGTCAGGCTTTGCTCGATAAAGGTTATATCGCTAGCGGGACCCTTATTCCCATAAGAGTGTTCCGAGCTCAAGACATGTGGCTCGGGTGGCTGGAAAAAGCCGCTAATGCTTCCAAGACCGAGCCTGTTTTAAGTGATAGCGACGAACACAGCATCGCGTCGCTGCGATCGTCTCGACGACGAGGCGGTGCGTCTAGAACCGCATCTTTCAATTTGCAGGGTATGCTTAAAAATATGACCCTGCCCTTTGCAAAGAAAGTCAACATCCAAAAGCTCGGAGACGTGGAGGAGCAATATAATGAAGCGTATGGCCAGTACTTGGCAGTTCGCCGCAATTTGGAAACATCAATACGTGCATACGCTGGGCGGTTGGCAATCTTTGAACGCACAAAAATTGAAACGGTGCACAAGAGCTTGGCAAAGGTCCTGGAAGTGGTGTACAATGCAAATCTTGAGGCTACCAAAGATCTCCACGCTTCTGCTACGGCCTTCATCGAGAGTATAAATCTCCCCGAAACTTACGCTAGGGACTTTTCGAAAGCTCACCAGCACTTTGCCACTGGTGTTTACTGTCCCCGGGAGCAATACTGCCAGAATATCAGACGTCAATTTGATCTTTTCAAAGACCTTCTGCTTCAGTCCCATGTCGAAAGTAATGAAGATGGTCCCGGTCTCCGCTCACTTTCCCTGATCCCCCTGTTCCTATATGGCGTCTTGAATTCGGTCGAAGATCGCAAAGATGACAAGAGCATAGTGTACGATGCATGGTGCGCTCCGCTCGATCATGACTCATATTGGAAAATAAAAGAACAGTTGGCAGCGCGTGTCGCTGTGTATGACCCGCCGGTAGCAATGTCAGAGGAGACGGCAGCGAACGCTCTTTACGTGGAGACTTGCGTGGACGAGGTGACAAAGCACGATACTATAGCCATCATCAATTTTGTGCGAGGGTGGCTTCTCGAAATCACGGACTCCGTAATTCCTGGACTGGTTTATGACCGGGTCACGCTGGTTTTGGAGGAGCCTGACACCGAGGCAAACTTGGTGAAGTGTCTTGCTAACATTCCTCGCAGCAACCTTGCGTCCTTGTTGTACATTATGGAAAAAGTATGCGGCGCCGCCGATATTCCACGTGTCCCCGGCTATGGAACGAGCGACTTTTTGGCAGAACTTGAAGTGGAATCTGACGCGCAGGCGATTGAGGTTTGCGCTAAAAAATTGAGTGATAATTCTGCTTCCCGGGCTTTGCCGTTTATGCACCTTTTGCTCCGGCCACCTATGACAAAGGTCGCCAACGGCTGGCACCCGCCTCTTGAAAAATACCAGGCGTTGTTGCAACACTTGATGCGCGTAGAAACGCGATACAAATTACTCCTCCTGCTTATTCAAAACGAATTAAACGCCATTGCGAAACGCGAGAAGGAACGCATCGGTTTACCCAAGGCACAGGCTCCTCGCTCCGTGTCATCCACTAATTCTCCATCCCCTAAAAACGAAGACTTCTCCCTTCGCCCATTTCGAACCAAAAACCATGAGCATTCTGAGCATCACAGCCCGAGCCATAACCGTACCAGGAGTCTCAGTGCCTCTTTTACGCCCGAGATTGACGTTGAGTTCGCGCCGGGACTACTTTAACAGACAAAAAACAGTAAAGATTGTTTAAGACCTACTACGGCGTTGACAACTGCTCTCGCTTGAGGGCTGCATAACAGCGTAGCATTTTAATCATGTAGCGTTTTAATCATGATAATGAATCCACGATTTTTCAAAACTAGGTTTTTCAAGGATAAAGGTGTAGAATCGTCATACCCAATAGTGAAGCCGACTTGATGAAAGTTCGACTTGATGTTAGTTTGGCAAATGAAGTCATCCGATCGCGGGAAAGCCATGACTTGAGCGGTGCTTCCTGCAAGAATTTTGCGTCTAACACACCGTGAACCTCCTTATCGGCTTTTATTTCGGTCAATCGATTAGGCATGCATGGCACTGCGATACAAGTCTCCCGACGGAGACAAGATCATGAGCACATATCCTCGAAAGCCCAATTTTCTAACCAGAAAACGTGCCATGTCTCGATGGTCTTCGACTTAATACTCTCTCTTTTCGATCTGGTAACATATTTTCAGACTGTACAATAGATATCGCGTGGGTCGCGAAATCCATGTTCTCGATCCTTGCAATACGATAAATCCACTCTTTTCATCGGAGAAGCACTGATAGCGAAATCATGTTACTGAAGTGGGACGTTTAATCAGACAGGCCCAAGATGCAAGGGATCAGGACGGAAGCTTTGGGCATTAACAATGCATCAGCCCCTATTAGCAACCTCGCTAAACCGCCAGATGCGTCGAACACGGGCGGGAATCTGAAAGCTTGTGGCCAGGTAGATATTAAGCCAGATGTATCACAATTCTGAATTCTCAAGTTCCTCTGTCGCAAAGTTGGGGCTAAAGATTGCAGATAACTTCTCGGCGGGGTTGCCGCGAGGCTATTTGACCCAGAGACATGTACTTCAGGGGAAATTCATGCCTGGCTGAGCGAGAAAAAGTCTGATCCAAGCGGCCGAAACGGTTCAAACCCGTGAGATTTGTCGGGATGCATGCAACAAAAGGTGGTCAGTCAAGTCGGAAATACCCATACGGGGTAGCTGCGAGCAAGAGAAAGCCGAGTCACGACGTTACGCGTTTTTGTGAGGTCAAGGACACTATCCAGCAGGTAAAACTTCAAGAAAACAATTATCCCCTAAAACAGGACTAACACGAACACGTAGTAACAGCAAAAGAACTCCATCAGCGTTTCCAAATTCAGCTAATGTGTGAGAGTCCTTCCATATAAACTCGACCGTCAAAGTCCACTTTATGGGGTACGCTGGTCGCAGTGAAGCAAACCTCACAGACAACTAAAATTACACCTTGCGGTGGACGCCAGTCATGGTAACGCGCTGCAAACGCCTAAGCTGTCTCGTGCTGACCATCAACAATACTAGGAGCAGAACGCAGCCGACTGCCACTACCAGTTCGAAGCCACCGTCAGTTTCCTCGATAAAATTCTCAAGGTTCATGCCGTAGACGCACGCAACCCACATCGCGATGCCAAGCGCCAAGAGACCCGAAGATAGACGAATTCCCAAGAGCATAAGTTCGTTACGGTTTGAGTCCAATATGATATTTATGATCTCTTCGGTGGTGCGAATGTGTGACCGCAAGTTCTCCACGGTCTGCACCATCTCGTCACAGGTAGTATAGTATGATTCGAGCAAGAGCTCCACTTCCGCATGGTCTGCACCTTCTCGCGGGATCCCCTGAGCCTTGCTCGTGAGATAGAGCGCATTCAAGTCGTCGTCAGATTCGAGAGTATCGTTTAGCCAGTCACGAATCAAAAGGACCCGCTGATGAAACTGGGACATTTTCTTATGTTGCACTAACAAGTACCGCAACTGTGCGGTGTCGATAGATTGGTCTAGGTGGCTCAACACGTTTCGGAGAACCGTCGTGTGCACTTTCATCTCGGTGTTGAGAGATTTAGCGACGTGGGCGAGAATAGCCTCTAGAGCTCTGAATTCGTACGGCAAACCGTCGTCACTGGATAGGCGCAGAGTAATATCTGTGAGTAGATTGGAATGGTCTCTGGTATCGTTCAAGCGGGGAGAGTGGTTTGAGTGGTGGGTATCAAAGACCACAAGCATATCGTGCTTGATGAGGGCACGAACCCCAAGAACGTTGAGCAATATACAGTTTGAACGCATGGCGAGAGACGGGACCACTGCCTCAGCCGCGCGCCTGAGCCCCGGAGCACGCGAGAGTTTGCGAAAGTCGCGCGGGGCCAAGCGATGAACGCGCATGAAGCGCTGGCGGGACATGTCGGTGCCGTGCAGGACCAAGAGGCCGCGAGAGTCGAAGACGGCGGCATGGAGACAATCGGTTTCACGAGACAGCAGGCGTCGAACCACGCTGAGTAGAGACGGGTTCAGCCTTGCCCGAAGCAACAGCGCGACGTGAGCCCCGAACATTTTGAAACACTGAGCGCATCGCACTAGGGAAGAGGAACTTATTTTCCGTCACATGCCTTCACCCGCAACACCCTGTGCGCATGCCCTACTCTCGAGGCGACGTTGAGGTGCTTCACGAGGTCGGCCGCGGCAGCTTCGGCGTGGTCTACCGCGGCGTCCTCTCGGCCTCCCGCACCCCCGTGGCCATCAAACACATTGATTTGGAGGACTCGGCTGCCGGCGATTTGGACGAGATATCGCGTGAAATCCACATTGTCAGTGAGTGTAAGCTGCCCTATATCACCCAGTATATCGGCAGCTTTGTCCACGACTATACGCTCTGGGTGCTTCTAGAGTTTGTCGACGGCGGCCTGTTGCACGATGCCCTCGACGCCGGCGCAGCTGTTTCAGAGTCTGTTGTAAGGGCCCTTATGCGCGAGGTTGCCAGTGCGTTGCACTATTTGCATGGCCAGGGCACGCTACACCGCGACTTGAAACTGCACAACATTCTCTTGGGATCGCTGGGCTGTGTCAAATTGGCCGATTTCGGTGTTCTGACCAGGCTCGCATCCCATCTCCTGCGGAGAAACACAACAGTGGGGACGCCCTACTGGATGGCCCCGGAAATCGTAGTGGGGTCCCAGGGCCATAGCTTCGCGGCTGATATCTGGCTGTTGGGTTGCTGTGCCTATGAGATGTTTACCGGTAAACCTCCGTTGATGACGTTGTATAAACCGATGCAGGCTCTCCGACGTCTCGCTCAGTGTAAGCTGACGCGCGACTTCTACGACTTGTTGCCGTGGTCATCGCTTGACATGTCACCCGAGTTTCGCGACTTTTTGCTCCAGTGTTTTGCAGTGGATCCGCGTGAACGGCCCCTGATTGTAAAACTCATGCTGCATCCCTTTCTCCTGGAGACCAAGGGAGCCCTGAGACTGGAGACAGTAGCGGCAGTACAGGGGTTGATCGAGATTAACCGGGCCCGGCAGCTGCGCAATCGGCAGGTCACCTCGTATCGCGAGCCGCACCGGCTGGACCCGCCTCCTCCGCAGATCGAATTTGATTTCGCAGATTGTACTACCGAGTCTATTGTGTACAAGTATAAGGATAGAGAGGGGGAACAAGACTCTACAGTGTACAGCCACACCGAAAAGAACCATGCAGCGGACAGTCCTACAGAGAAGGAGTCCACCGCGTACTCTCTGTCAGAAAAGAGCTCTACAGCGTACAATCACACAGAAAGAAAATCCACAGCGTACAATCCCACAGATAAGCACACTGCCGCATACAGCCCCACCGACAAGGAGAATATCGTGTCCCCACTGCATAGCACACCAGCTGACCGGCCCACCAGTCCTCACAAGCTTCACCACTCAAACCAAAAGCCCGAGCGGGTCCCCACAAATCCTCTTGGTGCCACAAATCTTGTTGCAAATGCTAGATCAGGCATCCGGTCAGAGACATGGCCAAATCCCACCTTGGAATCTGAGTCTGGCATGGCGGTGCCTCGCTCCAGAGCCGGATCTGCAAGTCACGATACCCCAGGCAAAGACGTCAGATCAAGGGATAGTGGATCGAGCTATAGTACTCCTGGCCAGGCCAAAAGAAGTAGCGCAAAGTCTTCGACACATAACACGCCCGCACTGTCTAGGCCCCGTGAGACATGGTCGAATAGTGCCCACGCGGGACAAGATGTCTTGTCGACGTCAAATACCCATGCAGCTCAAGAATCGAGATTTCGCAGATCAAACAGCGTGACTCCAAGTTTGGAAACAGTACCGGTCTCAACTCTGGGACCAGACACGACAAGCGCAAGGGCCTCTACGCAAAATACACCAGGGTGTATGATTACAAAAGAACGTTCAAACAGTGTTACACCAGGCTCGGAGACGAGACTGAGCGCAAAACCCTCAGCTCACTCTACCCCAGCACACAAAATTCGATCTAGAGCTGGCTCTTCAGATCACACTAGTTTCCACCCGTCTAATCCGGTGGTACAAAGTCTGCCTGACCCATTCATGCGTCTTAGCCGGTCTACAGAGCTGAACTCCTCGCCTCTGACGCTGGCATCACTGGTCGATTCTCGCCTCCCGAGATCGCGGGGACACACCAAGAGCGTTGACTTGTCGACTCTCATGAGCCAAGGCCGCATGAGCCCCATGCATAGCGAGGGCGGCTTTGAGACGCGGGAACGGAGACTGGGACGCACCTCCCGCAGCGTGTCCGCCCGACTAGAAAAGAAAGGGCGAAACCGATCATCGTCTCTGCTTGACAGCACGCCAGTATCAGGCTCGGGATTAGCTGCTCCCGCCACCACCCATTCAACCAGCGCCAGCGCCAGCATCACCAGCGATCCCGTATCTAAAACTCTAGTCCCCGAGTTTCAGCGGGTTCTCAACCGCGCGACTCACAAGTTGACTAACCGGTACTCGCTCGGCACACGAGAGAAGGAGCTTCTTGGAAATCTCAGTCTGGCGTTGATGGAGCTGGCCGTCCCGGTACGGTCCATGAGCGGTACCGACCACAAGGTGCTCGCATTCCAATTCTTGAAGTATGTGCTTAAAGATATTGGTCGCGTACGGGGGAGAGACTACGAGGATGAGACTGATATTGAGGGGACTCCACAAGCAGGCAATCCACGGACCCCGAGCCATCGTCGCGGCGACGAGGACGCCATTATTCCGGGCGAGCCTGAGGATAAACGGCCAGTGAAATCGTCAGATAAGGATATAGACGGCAAGTCTATGCTTCACCGGTATATCGTGCCCTCCTTCTACACAACTACTAGCATACCGATCAAGCCATCTCGACCTCACGGCGCTCGGCCGACGGAGTTTGACGACATTGAGGCCAACTTGCTTGAGTCGTGGCTAGACCGGATGCAATCTGTACGCAGTACGGAATCGTGATGCACCTTTTTTTTTTTGGAAGTCGTTGGCTTATAGTATGGAAGTTGACGCAGATCTCTATGAGCTCAAACACACCATTTGCAATGGAGACCTGCCTGCGACTTCGATAGCGTTATCGCACGACGGGTCACGAGTCGCAGTCGCATCGGCCAATGGGATCATCCGCGTGTACGCGCTCCAAGAGCCACTGCCACGGCTCGTGTGCACCCTTGAAGGCCACTCTCGCGGGATCCTGGACATGCACTTTTCGCCCGTGGACCTGGACGTGCTTGCGTCTGCTCTGGACGACAGAACAGTACGTCTCTGGCTGATATCCGATCGCACTTGCTTCCGCGTTTTACGCAAGCACACCTTTCACGTTACCGCAGTGCGCTTCGCCCATCGCGGCAATCTATTGGTGTCGGCATCGGCAGACGAGAACATATCGGTCTGGGACGCCACATCAGGACGTGCCCTACGAACTCTTGCCGCACACGCAGACCCGGTGCTGTCAGTATGCTTGTCTCCCGACGACACTATCATCGTGTCGGCATCGTATGATGGGCTTATGCGCTTATTTGACATGGAAACTGGCCACTGCCTCAAGACGCTTACCTACAATACCACTAGTCATGGCACTGCCACCGCGTCCACTCGCGATGCCCTCAATTTTCCCATCTCACACGTGGAAGTGCTGCCAAATGGGAAATACATTCTCAGCTCGAGCCTTGATGGGAAGATCAGATTGTGGGACTATATGAATAATCGTATCCTCAAAACATTCTCAGGACCTGGCGATTCTCCCATATGCACAAAATACGCGTGCGAAGCTAGGTTTATTGTCTCTCGCTCTACGGCGCTTGTAGCCCTGGGGCTGGATGCACTTGGGCTTCTAGTGTGGGATTTACAGACGCGCAGGATCGTGTACCGGTATCACACGAATTCTACTGTGTTTTCGATTGGTACATGTCACGAAGGACGAATTCTTGTTGCGTGCGACGGGGACGGTAACTCTTTTGTGTTTGAAAGAAATGGGACGGCCTTAATAACTTGATTGGCATGACGCCGGAGACGCAAATATCTATATGTTACGATGAGGATAGATTCCGAGTCGTTATTGAGGCGACACTTTGGCAAACTGTGTTTTCACTATATGGTGATGAGATCTTTACGTGTGACGAAATGGGCATCTTTTGTCAAGTGCAACGATGGATACTTTGACCCCCTCGAATACAGAAGTCGATGGTATCGCTCGGCGAACGCTAGCTCAACGCTCAGGATAGAGCGTCAGCCTAAGAATTTATTTTCACGTCCAGAGGTTAGACGGAACGAGCATAGCTGTGTGAAAACTGTCACCACGACGAAGCGCTCGTTCCCGGTAAAGCCACGATGTATACACTGAAACATTGCTACTTTCAGGTAGACTACGGCGTGCGAACGCCCGTTCTCCAGAATCAAATACCGAGTTGTCACGTACTCCTGCTTAAATTCAAACAGGCAATACTCGTTTGCCTGCCCCACGATATCTCAGCCAATGGGGTATAACCGTAGGTTGCATGTTTGCAAGACATTCAGACACTCTAGCAGTTCGTAACTATGCAGTACATGTGCTTTTCTTTGAGTATCTCGTGTAAGTAACCATCGTCGCCAGTTCTCACCCATCCACGTGACCAGTCTTGCCCTAAAACGATAAGCTTTCACTTGATACGACACCAATCACGCCATGTCACAAACCAATCTCTTTCGATTCACGCTGTTACGACTTCCCAAGCTGGCCAAGCTACGTGCTGGCGGGATATATGCGGCGGGTGCGCTCTACGCCCTCGGCTTCTGGTGTATGGTCGATGCCGCAGTGTACCTGCGCACTGTCAACGCCTCCGACGTGCACGTCACCTTTGTGGACTGGATCCCCATCATATGCTCTTCGCTCGGCATGATCATTGTCAACTCTATCGAAAAATCTTCCCTCATGGTCGCGCTGGGCGCGAACGCACTGTTTATGGGAGGTCTGGCGCTCGGCGACGGGGCCACCGCGTGGACCGCCCGTGTAATTCTCTTTTGCGGCTTTTCCCTCTTGGCGGGCGGCATGGCAGGGTCCATCATGGTGTTTGTGATCAAGTTCTTGCTCGAGAAGTACTACTTCCCCACCCTCGGCATGGGCGTGTCTAATATTATCGCGAATGCCAGCATCATGCTCAGTTGCATATTGTTGTGGATTGCGCAGAACATTGAGGATGAGTATAGTTATAACTTGGCATTATAAGCGTTTTCGGTTTCGAAAGTGGTGTTTGGATTTGCGTGATTAGGTTCCCAAAAGAAGTTACAAGAATACTACTCCTGTGATATTGGAAAATCAGTCTTTCGGTGGGTTACTGATCTCTGTCCGAGTGAATCAGAGATTTCTCGCAAGATGATGATCTGTGAGAGCTTGAAGGTTTAAAGGGTACTGCATCGTCAAAGGAAAGGGGTTGCATACGCCACGTCGTGACATCATTTTGAGGACTAAAGAGGCCAGGCATTTGATAAGAGTAGCTACGCGAAATAGGCAGCTACCGGTAGATATACCTATAACAATGATTGCAGATCATCAGCGTAACAAAATCCATATCTCATAGTAGGCTTTATTATCACGCAGTAGGCACACGAGAAATTGCTTTGATAGTCAGGAGGCCAAGTGAAAGACTGATTGCGATGAGACTCTATTCTTGTGAGAAAGGTAGGGTCTCGGCACTATTGTGGGTGTGACGAAAGCAGGGTATTATGTACATTATCACAGAGACAAGAGTACAAATTATGCTCGAAGCACCTTACTTGATGGAGTGCAGGCCGTGTGGGGTGGAGAACCGGTTAGTCACCGATATAACAGTTGTATCCCGGAAGCTACATGATTCTGTTTACGTTTGGATGAAATAGTGGGTGGCCTACTCTACAGGTCACCCCGCCCACGTCTCTGCAATCTACTATAGGGAAACAAACTACACTTTACAGGACACATCACAACATAATCTTATTCACGGGGCACATGCCTACCGAAGCAAATATGTTGCTAACTTTACTGTACAAGACGCCACTAGCAATCAAGAATAAGCATTAAAAGCCGGCTAGTGGGGATTAGTCAAAGGGCTTGCGGCCCGTCTTTACGCAGCGGCCACCAACTATTACTCGGGGCGAGATGCGCATCTTCTCTATAGGCAAAGACGCGATATTCCACAGGGAAGGAGGGAGGAAGGGAGACTATCGGAGGTGTGCCGGGATAACTTCATCCCTGAGCAGGCCCAACAAGTCGAGTTCCTGCTGACTAAAGTCAAAAAAGTTGAGCTTTATGGGGATGGGGCTGCCGTCGTCATTGACGCTACTGTTGCGCGGGAACACTTTAAAGTTGGGAGACCGGAGCTCGTCAAAGAAGGGATGGGCGAGGATACGACGGGGCGAGGCGCGCTGAACAGGGTCGTACACGAGTATGCGCTGCAACAAGTCCACAGCGTCTGGAGGAGAATTGCTAAATACCTGGCGGAAGCGGTCCGGCACCAGTCCCGAAAAGAGTTTGGTGCTGTACATGTTGCCGTGGTAGCCTGGATTGCTATTGAAGAAGAAGGTTTTTTGTGGTGGGCCCAAGAGTTTGCAAATCTCCTTGAGCTGGAGTTCTGGGAGCTGGCCCTGGAAGATGGGTTTACCCAAAAACATCTCTGCAATGACACAACCAAGACCCCACACGTCGATCTTTGTGGTGTAGGTGGCACAACCGACGATGAGTTCCGGGGCGCGGTAGTGTCGCAGGCAAATGTAGCTGACGGAGGGCTGGTTGGGTTCCAACTTCTTTGCCAGGCCAAAGTCGCAGATTTTGAGGGCGACTGTTTGCGGGTCGACCAAGATATTGGGAGGCTTGATATCGCGATGGGAGATGCCAAAGCCGTGCAAGTAGAGCATGGCACGGGCTAGTTGGAAGGTGTACGCCTTCATGTGCGGGTAGGGGATGGTGTACTTGCTGTGACGGTAGTATTTGATTTCAGCCTGGAGGTTGGAGGGCAAGCACTCCATGACCAAGTTCTGATAGACAATATTATCTGCCGGATCCTGTTTCTGGTAAAAGTAACGCAAGGCGACGATGTTGGGGTGGTTGACGAGCCGGAGGATCTCTAGCTCGCGCGACTTGTATTCGGTGTGGGCCGGGACGCGTTTGATGGCGAAGGGGCCGAGCGTGGGGTCATTAGGAGAGTTTGAGACTTGCAACAGGGCTTCGACGACGGTCCCGAAAGCGCCTTCGCCGATCATGCGGTGTTCGTTGATTTGCATGGAACACGACACATTAGTCGCGGTGTCTGTTACTTCTGGGATGGTGTACAGAGACATGGCTGCGTTGTGGCTCATGAATCCAGAGTGCCTATGTTGACGTTGCGGTGGAGTCACACTTTGGATTGCAATCTTTAAAATAGACTGTACAATATGCAGGAGGCTCGGTGTGCATTTTTTTTTTTCCTTCTTTCCCCTCGGGTCGTATTTCTTTTCCTTTTTCTATTATTCTTTAAATTAATAAATGTCCTCTATTGTGAATATGTTTTATACCGGCAAATCAGTTTACCGTAGCTGCTACTGTGAAAGCTGCATCTAGGCATGCGTATCGCAATATAGTGGGAATATTCTGTATGTGCAGGTACACTCACACCCTCTATTCACATCGAATCTTCACGTCACCATAATACTCCACACCACCGATGTTCACGCTATTGAACCTGACGAGGAATAGAATCCTCAACGTCAGGCACAATTCGTCTCTGGCCACCAAAGTGGTCTTTTGGAAATTGTACGCCAACTTCAATCGCCACAACACTCTTCTCTCCCTCGTGGCTGTCTGCGAAGACCCAGACTTTCTCACTAAAAACAAGGACTTGCCCTACAACGATAAGGTCCTCTACTACCTCCAGCTCCCCCACCACCTCAAGATCCACGTCTCTGCTGGCCAGTTGGGGTTCCGCAAATCTAATCGCCAGGAATACGAGGCGGCTCATCAGGTCGCTGCCAAAATGTTCAAAACCATCCAAGAAAAGAGACTCATGTCTAGCACAGACAAAGTCGAAATTATACTAAAAGGTTTCGGAAAGGGAAGGCCTCCATTCTTGGCAGCCCTCGAGGGAAAGGAGGGGAACGCGTTGCGCCCCTTGGTCGCTCGCATTACAGACGCTACCAAGCTCAAGTTTGGTGGAGTAAGACTGAAGAAATTGAGGAGATTGGGTTGATCTCATGTCGCATGCATTTAGAAAAGACGAGGTAACGAGCCCTCTCTCAGACACGAAACATCACGGCCCCACATTACACTACAACAGCCGCATCCAGTATGCTTCAACCACACGTCTCGTCATGTCTCTGTAATTACATAATCATAGGGCTGTACCCTACTTGTACTTTTCACGTGACATTTATCATCCATGAAATTTCAAGGAAAAATTATTCAATCATCACTGCCTGTACGACCACACATCGAAATGTCCCCCGCTGCTGCTAAGAAGGCCGCTCTTAAAGGCACCACGGGCCACAAGGCCAACAAGGTCAGGACCAGCACCACTTTCCGTCTCCCCAAGACCCTCAAGTTGGCTCGCTCCCCCAAGTATGCCTCCAAATCTGTGCCCCACTATGCCCGCATGGACGCCTACAAGATCATCGTCGCTCCCATCGCCACCGAGACCGCCATCAAGAAGGTAGAGGACTGCAACACCTTGGTCTTCCAGGTCGACATCAAGTCAAACAAGCACCAGATTAAGAAGGCCATCAAGGAATTGTACGAGGTGGACGCTACCCTGATCAACACCTTGATCAGACCTAACGGCACCAAGAAGGCATACGTCAGATTGACCGCTGACCACGATGCTTTGGACATTGCAAACAAGATTGGCTATATTTAGGTTTATAGAAGCAAGCACGGGAAGATGATTCAAACAAAAAAAATTATGTTTAATGAGCTTTTTGGTGTAGTCGCGTCGTCTAACACCAGTGGTCTATCCACGGTTACTCTTCGCGTAACTTGGAGGATAAGAGGTATTCTATCGAAATTTGCATCAATGCTTTCCGGAGAACATTGATTCCGATTTTTCTTCTTTCATGACAATGCCCTGGCTCCCGTGATGGATACAGAGATATATGAGTCCCTTCGCCTGTAAAGGCGCATAGCCGCCTATTTCATCATGCACAGCCCCAGTATCATTGACTGGCTTCCGAGAAATGAGAGTGTACTTGCGTGGCAGAGTTGGCGGGATACTGTCGCCTACTCCACCAGTTTCGTGTGGCACGGGCCATCAAACGTCTTGGCTAACCATTGGTGCTTGGAGCTGCAAACAAACCAGTTGCGATATGCAATGCGCGAAATAGACTCCTTAAACAACTGATATTTTCATAAATCTTATCAATCGTGAGTCGTGCCTTGATTATCGCGACCCTAGACTTGGCGTGTTGGGGTCTGTTCAGGACAGGTTACAACTAAAGTTGCTATTTACTAAGATAACAGCGTCCCTCGAGGACCCGCTGATCTTCTTGTGGATGAAGAATCGAACGGCGCAGGAAACCAGTCTCGTTTAAATTAGCCAACCGCATTTAAACGCAGAGGTGACGTGTATAACAACTTGTTGGCAATAGCGGTCGCTGCTGCGCGAGATGCGCTGCAAAATTGCGCATGTTGTCCTCAAAAATGGCTTCAGTGCCGGGCCAAAGTGAAGTCCATGAAACGCCCGGCATTGGCCGAGATGAGTCGCGGCTCCTGATCCTTTCACGTTGAAGGCGTTCACTCTACAAAGCAAATCGGTCAATGGCTTTCAGGTCACTTTTGATACATGCGATTGCGAAGAGCCTCCTGGGAGTACAGATTCATGATTATACAATTGAAGGTGACTAGTAACTAAGTCAGCTACATGTGTCTCAACTTTGAATATACGGCACCAATTGTTTTGGCAAACACAAACATCTCAAGCGCTTCAAAAGAGAGACTTGGAACACGTCATCTCCAGCACTAGAAACCTGTCGCCACAAGTTCTTGGCATGAGGTGATGCAATGCCTTTCCAATTCCACGTTTACGTCTCTACATCTAGAAACAATTTATTGTTTCAGAAAACCGACGGTCAGGCATGATCGACCGTGAACTCTGCTTTTCCTTCTCGTGTGTGTCATGTATTCTACATTTTGGCGTTTCACCCCAATTACGTGTCATCGCTTTCAATTCCTCCAGTTCCACACCCATTTTTAGAGGTTGATTTTGAGAATACATCGTAGCATGTTGACGGTGCTGGGTGGTTGCCGACTGCGCTACTGCATAGCCGACGTGATCATGCGCGCATCTTGTTAAAATCCGCATACGCTTTCCATGCCACGCCTCTTTGAACTGGAAACGAACACAGCAGAAGCAGGCTCGCGACCTTTTTGATCTGACATCCAACTGAAAAGTATAAAGTTCGCGTAGAGTCAGCTCTTTAACAAAAACACCGCATTCACCATCTCATGTTATTCACCACAATTACTGTGGTCTCGGCCTTCTGCGTGCTGATGTTGGTGCAAGGCCATGATGCATCAGATCGCCACGGACAGGCAAGCTTGCAGACCGACTTGCCGCAAGAGAAGACGCCTCCGCTAACGAAGCGCAGCAATGAGGGCAGTGGTGCGACAACTGAGGAGGATGCAGCCCATGACAAGCAGCGATGCACAGTGTCCAATGTGCAGAGCGACACTCTTGGAAAGTTTTTGGTTATTGTCGTCTCCGCGACCCAAGATCCACCGCAACAAAGCGCGATCGGCGCCCTTCAAAAATGGCGCGAATGGTGGGCTGCAATGAATCCCCTGGACACCTTTGGCAATGATCAAGATGAGAAGCGGGTCTTGTACTACGTGTCGGAGAGGCGCCTGGGCAATTTGCAGGGGCTGACTGAAAGCATGCAATTTGAACAGGAAATTGTCAAGCAGTTTCAAGATATAGTCAATATACACGAGAGCAATTGCCGACGCGTGAAGAGTGTGGTTTAATGCATTTTGAGATCGAGGGTTGAATGTTGGCGACCGAAGGCTAGCACAGCGCAAGTAAGGTGTGCGTTTCTTGGTTTAGTTCCGGTAGTTGACTTGAAGTGTGTCTCAAGGTAAATAATCGTATTCCACATCAATTTTGAAGCGAAGAGTAGCTCATACGACGAGCGTGACACCAAAAAGTATCAAAAGCAATGGCCCTAGACTTTCCTTTTTCTTCTTGTTTGCCTGTGCATGTGAAACTATGGTCATTAGTCCGTCTTGGCGCGTAAGCTCTTGACGGTGAAACAGCAAGAGCTTTGGTCATGTTTTCTCATACTTTTTTTGCTGTACGAAACTGCTCATGGTTTTGACTGGGTAAATGGCCTTCATTCGCTCGAGGTTGTCGCACACACTGTAACTGCCTCAAGAACCGCATCCTCAATCACGTCAGCCACTACTCGAGTCGCTGCATCGTATCGGCAAGAACCCCGCTTCACTGTATATGTCGCACGGTGAATTTGATCGTAGTTTACTCTGACATTTTTTGTGTCGCCATGACTATCTAGTGGTTGCTGCTTCATCGTTTCACCAATTCTGTTTTTGAAAATATACCGTCGCATTCCTCATTAACAAGGAGATTCAAAGGTACCGCGAGGTTTCGCACAGCCGCAATACATAAATCCGCATTTTAACACGTATCCAAGTAGCATTGCGCTTCATCTCAAGCGTTTCACAATGCAAAAATTAACAGCGCTCGCGTGGCTATTTCTTCAAGGCACAATCTGGGTTATAAAGGTGACGTATAATCAGGAATTTCCTTGAAAAATCGCAAGCACATCATCAATCATGTTATTTGCGTCAGTAAGCGTATTCTCTGCTTTCTTCTTGATGTTTGTTCACGGTAACCACATTTTACGCGACAGCCCCACCACGGGTCCGCAAGAATATGCCGATAAACAGGCAGACCACAAGAGCCCGTGCACTGCATCCGACCTTGACGGCGACACTCTCAATAAATTGTTGGCAATAGCGGTCGCCGCAAACCAGAATCCACCACAACAGAGTGCGGTCGACGCGACCCAAAAGTGGCGCGAGTGGTGGAATGCAATGAATCCTCAGGACACGTTTAGCAGTAACCAAGATGGTAGGCGGTTCTTGAATTATCTATTGGAGAGACGTATAGATAAGTTGCCGGATCTGATTGAGAGGGTGTACTTTGAGCTGGAGCTTCTCGATGAGTTTCAGGACAAAGTCAACATTTGTTGGGCGTCGGAAAGTGTCATTTGACGCATCTTGAGGGTAGGGGCCGATCGCCGGCTGAGTTCCACCTGCTGTTAGTCCAATGCAAGTGTTCAGTGTCTGTTTTCCAAGAGCCTTTTTTAAGGTGACTTGATGTGTGTTTCAGGATAAAAGTGTCGTCTTTCGATTGAATTTTGATATAGGGTGACCGCTAAAAAGTCCAGCGTCGCTTGGTTTTCTTTAAAGAGCGCTTGCCAACAAAGAATTGGTCGTGATGATTCGGAGCTTCTCGATTCCATGCAGAAGATGCGCGCAATTGGCGTTATTGAATTTGGCCCATCTTTTGATTAGTAAATGTGGAAAAATCGTGGTGAGACCCAAGACTCTCTTTTACCGTATAACGTAGTCTGATTAACGTGTGGGAAGTCGATAAGACGCGCCGTCTCTGCCATCACAAGTCTGAGCCTCCGAAATCATCGTATTTTTTTAAACGCACACACAGCGTTTCACTTACGAAGTCGTGTCGCCAAATTTCTTGACATACACGTTTATTTCGAGGCAGCCGAGTAGCAGGTAGAACATGACCGCAGCAATACTATCTCGTCATCATAGTGAGTATTTGATCGTCTCAGGCTCATAGTTTCATCTCTATCTTCAGGGCGCACTGGGACGACTTTCGATTACGCATGGTATCTTTTTGGAACCTGTGGTTGCCATGTGAGAAACTATGAACTCAATTATCGCCACGTATCGCAAACGAGATTGCGCTTCAAGTATATCATGCTCGCTTAGCTGTTTCACAAATGCACTTTTCAGAGTAAAAGGCCCGCGTGAAATCGACTTATTAGAAAGAATTTCAAACTCTTCAACATGTTGTTTGCAATGACTCTTGTGGCCTCAACTTTTTTGATCACTTTTGTTCAAGGCAATGATGCATCGGATGGAGATAAACTGTTCGACTCGCAGCCAAATGGAGGTAGGCAGGACCTCGCGAAATACACAAGAGAGAATGAAAAGTTAGCAGCACACGGCAGAGGAAGCTCCCCAAAAGACTGTGCATGATATCAGATCTTCGCGGCAACACGCTCGACAAAGCATTGGCGATAGCATTAGCCGTAAATCAGAAGCCGGTGCAACAGGGTGCGATCGACGCCGCTCAAAAGTGGCGCGAGTGGTGGGCTGAAAGGAACCCTTACGATACTTTTGGCAGTGATCGAGGTGAAAAGCGCTTTCTGAGCTACGCGTGGCAAAGGCGCTCAAACAACTCGAAGGGTCTGCTTGAGAGTATGAAACTTGAATTAGAAATTGTCAATTAATTTCAAGATATGGTCAGTATACACGAGAGTAACTGCCGAGTCATGAGAGATGCCTCTTGACGCGCGCCCAGAGCGTCAATTCAATTGCCAGCAGTGTCCAACCAGCAATTGGTACCCAGTGACTCCGTGTGTATTTTCCAAGCAAATACTTAACTTGAAGTGTGTTTCAGATAGACAACGTGAGCTTTTCGTCAATTCATCAAGTATCAAATCATTGCACAACAGATGCTTGACGCGAAAACATATTTTGATGACCCGTCTCAAGCGTCTAACCGACACTGGTGACACGAGTACTTGGTTCATCTTGTAAGTTTTGATTGACATTCAAATGAGATGAGCGGTCAAAGGCCTTTTGAGGAAACCAACTTTATAATGCCATCCAATGAATAATTGCAATCATACTGGGGGTTGTCTTTGACTGATAATGTGCTCCAAAAGGCGTCCATAATACTAATCAACGCACCGCATCTGCGACAAGTTCAGTCATCCATACTGCAAAGCCCCGCGTGAAGAACTAGATTATTCTTGAACGCACTTGAATCAAATTAATGAAGATGCAAGGAAGGCCTGATCAAGTAACGTCAGTTCAACTTCGCCATGGGTATTTGTGACCACGTCAGATTTCTTGTTTCATTTATTTCTTTGGCGCGGACAGCCACGAGCTTTCATGACGCGCTGCATCATTAGTAGAGTTGATGCTTGCGAAGTGGTAATTTATAGCGCACTATTCCAAACATCGCCAGGTATTTCAAACAAAGTTGCGCCGCGACACGATCCCGGTAAAACAAATACAAGATGGTCGCGTGGTTATCTCGAGTGCCTCATCAAGGTATAAAAATGACGAACAATCAGTCTCTCCAGGAAATTGCAAATACGTTATTATCATGTTGTTTGCAAAGATTACTGTGGCTGCGACTTTTTTCATCATGACGTTCGCACAAGGTCCTTATGATTCGGCAAGTGGCCTTGCCGTTTTGCTGCGCGACGAGGACAGCTTGTCACTATGGGAGGCAGCAGTGCTAGACAAGAAGCGATGCACCATAGCGCATATTGAGGGTAGCACAGTCCAAAAGTTGTTGCATATTGCGAATGCTGCCAGTAGGAACCCACTGCAATAAAGCGCGGCGAATGCTGCCCAAAAGTGGCGCGAGTGGTGGATCATGACGGAGCCCTACGACAAAGTCGATGAAGAGGATACCGAGCGCCACTTCTTGATGTATGCAAGAGAGAGGCAATGGGACAATTTGCCAGTACCGCCTGAACGCCTTATCTTTGAGAAGGCGCTTGTGGATGAGTTTCAGCATCTGATATACCTACATGATAGCAATTGCGAATTGTAGAGGGATATCGTGATTGATGAAGCGAGATGAAAGCAGATCCCAGACTCATGTAGGCGACAAAGCGATATCGCAGCAAAACTCCCACCATGTCTTAGATCGTAGTCGGTAATGAAGCCGTGCGTGAAAGCAATTGCTCTTTTGAATCATGCCAGTCACATATACAGGATAATTCCGTGAGGCCGCTGAAACGCAAAACGTTTGCTTTCTTCCTTCGTGCTTCCTATCATTTGAGTCCTGCATCCACCTTTTATCTCCTGTCTTGATTCTTCTATCGAATTCCTTGAAAGAAGAAATTTGGCAATGTGAAGTGCCGCGACTTCGTATATGGAGTGATAAAGCTTCTCGATTCGACAGAGAACTGATACAAGAGCTATTGGCTTAAGCACTCGTCACCATCAAAGCTCGATGGGTTGGTTTTCTCATAATCAGCTGTCCCTGTAAAAGCGCTTTGCCGTAGTGCGGTGGCTTTATCGATTCTAATCACAACTCAATTTTTCCGTGCATTGATTCGCGAACATCACATGCAACTCAAAAATGAACCTGTCTACGTTTTGGCCTACTATAATGTTCCACTGCTCAGAAGCGCGTGGCTAGCAGTGACGACCTTTGCGTCTCCGACCCCACCTGCCTCTTTTTCGCAGCCCTCTGAACTCTTGCGTTACAAGTCTGGCTTCCTTATGGCAGAATCAACAACACAACGTTACTTGGACCTGAAAAAAATCTTGCACGTCCTGGTGGACAGTGAGGACCGTGCAGAGGTAAGCAATCGGCTCTCGCTTAAGGATTCTACAAATACTGTCGTCGCTTCTACCGGAATATTGGCTTTACTAGAGTATGAATCTTGTTCTCTGCCAAATCGACGCGTTCACGGCAAGTTCAAATCAATATCCGTCATGAAACCTAATCATGTCGATGATACCTTTGCCAATCATGTATTTGAAGTTTGCGACATGCTTCAACGCCTCAAACAAGAGTGTAATACGGGCTTTTATCAACGCTTGGACACAATGTACAATTTCGGACGCTTTGTGCCGCGTAAGCGACGTCCACCAATTTTGCTGTCAACAAATACAAACAAGCGGCCCACTGGGGCTTCACTTTTGTTTGGTCAGTGCGAAGTGCAAGACTCGCAAGGTCCACTCTTCCCCGAAACGCAGCATTCCCCGGTAGATTCTCATCTCCTGCAAGACGACAATTTAAGCGACTCCGGGGTGATAAATAGCACCGCAGACTTTGTGCATGTGTCACTGGTCAATCCCATCACTATCTCACCGAAACCGGCTATTAACGAGCCCCGTACGCAGGGCACGGGGGATCAGGAGCCTATTATAATACAGGATTCACCGCCTCGGAGCACTAATGACGGTTGTGAAAATCCTACATCTAGTGTAATCGATACCCGGTTTCGAACACTCACCGAAAGTAATCCAACCGGTATAAAAAAGTTGCCTGGGGTGTCTGAAACTGCAAAAATTGTGGTCAACCTGCCCAAAATACCGTACCTCGACGATACACTCGCTGTTAACCAGGTGTCTATTCCCGAAGCTAATGCAATACCGTGTACTCTCCTTGAACTTTCAAGTCACCGCGACCTTGAGGTTTCAGGCTTTGTACGCGGGATCATTCCACATCTGCCCTTTATCGTAAAGCCGTTCAAGCGAACGCTAAAGGTTGCGCCATTTCGCCTTATTCTCGAAAATGTCCTTGATGATTTTAAGAGTGATACCCTCTCAATCTCTTTCAACGACGAAAAGGAAATTTGCGGCTTTTTACTGGTTGACGAAGTCGAGGAGATCCATCGGCGCCTCGAAGAGGTCGAAAAACAGTTCTCTCGTCTTGTTCAATCCCGGAATCGCATTAAAATACGGATTACTAGACAAGTGATGGATTGTCGCGGATTGAAAATTCCGTACTGGCTGTGCCGCAGTGCTTTGCGAGATATCGTTGCATAAGGATCTTGCCACGGAAACGAGTGTTGAGCTTTGGTGGGCAGAGAAGCGACTTTGGTGCTTCCATGAAGCAGCTATGAAAGAGATATCACCATAATGGATGTTGCCCTGAAGATCGATGTGCGATTTTACCACATTTCGCGCACGAGTAACGACCACTTTCGATCGAAATATGGGACACTTTGAGGATCTAAAATGAAAGTTCTTGTACGACTTTGTGGCTAAGCACATACAAATCCGCCACGAATGCTCCATTTCTCGATAATTGTGGTGATCGCCACACTTGATGACTGTTGAATTCATGTTGGAGGACCAGTTTTGTTGATTATTTGGTTGCGATTCTCCAGTGGGGCGGAACTCGATTGTTTTGCCCAACAATAACGACTAAAATCAAGCTGTGTAAGTCGATGGATGCGAACTCTCTTTTTCTTCAAACATTGCTTGACTAAATCAAACGGTTACGAAAAGCCCAAACTCC